>JAODKN010000027.1:20349390-20365780 GCA_026774425.1 Petrocephalus zakoni
ATAATCAACTATTTCGATCCTGTGAGAAAAAGGAGCAGATAGGAGCCAACATATCCTGACATTCCTGTCTTCTGATCGCTTCCTTCCACGGCCTTCCGGCCTTCTGCATTTCTGAAAGCTTCCTTGCCATTTTCTGGCTGCACTACCTAAAACCACCACATGGTGGCGCAGCTTGCTTTCTTTTTTTAAGTCAAACATACTGTACTTGCTAGCCACCTTCACCACAGAAGTACGTTTTGGTTTTTCTGTCGCTGAAAGCTCCGGGAACGCAGAGTGCTCACGACACTAATCAGATTTCGCTCTTGATTTCCTCCTCGACTGAGGTTCAGCGTACTTAACCGCAGGGTGAAACATGGCAGAGCAGAACGGGGTGCCCGTGCGCCGCGGCATCAAAGGTGTGACCTGTTCGTGACCCCCCCCCCTTAAGGAAAAGAAAGGCAAATGGCCCATAGCAGGTGAGGAACGTCAACACCAGGAGACAGAGGGCTCGGCCTAGTGACACCAGCGCACAGGAACGAGGAAGGAGAAAGACGGCACAACAGGGCAAAAAAACCTAATCCGAAAGACAAAAGGAAGAAGCTGTGCCTCTGTGCTGGGCAGGGTTCCTCCTCACTGGGGTTACTGGCATGTGTGGGTGGAGGTTTGGGTGTGTGTGCAGGTGTGCGCTGAACTCCTGTGGTCTCCAGTCACATAATGTCACCACAATATAAATATAAATAATGTCACCCTCATGCCACCACAGAACCCGAGAGCACATTCCTTCCCAGGTCTGACTGACAGACTGACTCTTACCATAAGAGTGCTAATTAGTTCAATTTAAGATGGGCCGTCTGCCTCTCTGGGGGAGGCTCTGTGTAGAACCATAAACAGTACATCCCCCCCCCCTCCGTCTCTGGGCACAGTGCAGCTATGAGAAAGGAGTTTTTTCCCTCCTTGCACACACTCTTGGGGTTAAGTTGGACCCATATAAAAAATGTTCCCATCTTAATCATGTTTGTGGTTCAATTAAAACACGTCTGGGGCTGTGGGAGCCGGGCGTGGGAGCCGCATTTCACAGCCGAAACGCAGCCCCTCTCCAGGCAAAGCCGTCCCATGGCACCATGGAGACAAAGGCTCTGCTTTTGGGCCAAATGGTGGAACGGAAGCGTCGGGCCCAGGTCGTGTCAGTAGGGGGCGCCGCGTGAGGGTCGTGTCAGTAGGGGGCGCCGCGTGAGGGTCGTGTCAGTAGGGGGCGCCGCTGTCAATAGGGGGCGCCGTGTGAGGGTCATGGTGCCACGTGAGGGTCGTGTCAGTAGGGGGCGCCGCTGTCAATAGGGGGCGCCGTGTGGGAAACTTACCCCTTGCAGCATCTCTGTGAGCTCCCTCCTCCGGTTGCGACACTTGGCGGCAGCCAGCTTGTTTCTCTCCCGTCTCACTCTCCGCTTCTCCTCCTCCTCCGGGGTTAGCTGAAGGCAGGGAGAGGCGCGCCGTAAATGACACAGTCCCCCACATGCGCACGTACGCAGCGCCCAAAACGCACGCCACCCGTCTGCCCCACCACCAGCGAGCACGGGGAGGAAGGCGGCTCGCGCTTCCGTTGGCCACGGTACAGCGGCCCACAAGTCAAGCCCGACATCTAAATCTAGCCGAGGCATCTACACACTGCCCGCCGCTCTGATACACGCGTACCTGCTCGTCGCGTTTGCGGCGTCCGCGGGCATCGCCGATGGAGCGGATGACCCCCGGACGGGGCAGTGCGGTGTGGCCCAGGAGCCCGGGGCCGCCAGAAACGGGGAGGCCGTAGGGGTGAGAGCGAGAGTAAGGATTTGACATGGAGGTGATGACCGTGGGCTGGACCATCCACTGCAGGTCTTGGCTGGTGGTGATGGCGTTGATGGTGGGGATGAAGGCACTGCCGGAGCCAGGCATGTCGACCCTGAACTTCTGTGGGGGTGGGGGGACAGAGGAGCATGCTCAGTTCACATTGGCCGGGTTTCACATTTGAGGCATGGTGTTGTCGACACAAACATGTGAACCAGATGAGTTAATGGAAAAGTCTGACTGGTACAGAGGCAAGGAACACGGCACAGCAAAACCCCACGGAAACAAGGAACCCGGGCCGCAGTGGTTGAAGCAATGCCAAGCCCTCTCTGAGGCTGCGGTGGCCATGAGAGCCCAGAAGGAGCTGCCAGCGGTTCCATCTTTGGAAACCTGGCTTCCTGGAAACGTGCACGGCGGAAGCAGGGGCGGCCGCGTGCGTCCGCGCGCCAGCCCGGCGCTTCCGCGAGGACACTCTGGGAGCAAAACTTTGTTTTCTGTTGCACACCCTGATGCAGCGGCGTGAACAGCATTCAGATTGTACAGCCTGTTAGGGGCAGCAGTGGAGAGCGGATCGGCCGGCAGCGCAGCGAGGAGCGGACCGGAGCGCCTCCTAGTGGCCGCGCCGCCCGGCGCTTTCAGAGCGGCGGCCTTGCAGCCCTTACGGTCCGCCTTCTGCTGCCCGTACTCTCCTTTATTTAAAAGGCTGAAGGACTGGCGAATCCCAAAGATTCCTATGTCTCTTGTGATTATCAGCATGAGATATAACATATTTGGTATGCCATATTTGGACGGGGTTATATCACCCTGATTTTGCCTAATCTCAACCTATTGCTTCTCCACATTGTGGCGTTTAAATATTCCATTTTAGGATACATTCATTAGGAAAGCACTCGCTGAGTCACGTTTAACTGTGTAATCGGTGAGTACACAATCACTTCCAGTAATGCGGGAAGGGATAATATATTTAGGCGCTGGGGAAATGCAGGGTCTTCGGCCAGGACATTCCAGACTGCGGGGTCCGCCTCATTCACACGGGAGCCGCGTCTAAATGGGGGGATGTAACGCCTCTTACGGCAAGCTGCGGGACTCCGTCCAAGCGCAGCAGAAATTCCCCGTACAGCCACACATCTCTGCCTTTCCCTTGAATTATATCCATGTTAAGACAAAGAATAGATACCATAGGCACACGGTATGTTTATACCAGACGGGGAGGACGGGGCTTGTTCCGTATTCGTGGACTTTGGGTCGTCTTATGTACAAGTGCGCTCATAGTCAGAAGTCACAAAGGCGCCCCTCCTCTCTGTTACTGCCGGGGCTCTAATTACTGCAGAGGTTGTGCAAGGCGCTCTTACGCCAGCCTTTTGTGACTAGCCCCAGACACACACGGTTTTTGTTTTCCGAAGAAAAAGAGACAGCCATGATGACATATCACGAATAAGCAAAAATAAAAAATAAAAAAAGTGACCAAGCTCGGCGGAACGGGTCCGAGCAGCGCTTCCTGGCATTAACCCCCCCGCACTGGGAACTCGTCCAGTTTTCCCTGCAGACGCTATAGCCCTCCCCTCCTATACAAATATGACTAACACATGATGCAAACTTTCAGGAACAATCTTCCACCTAAACACTTGAGAAAGAACAAGCGATAACATTGTTATTAAATAATTCGAGCGAATGCCACAGATTTCCTGCTTTCTTATACCCATCTTATATTAAATACACTGATTTAGCGATGCTAGGGAGACAGTTAAGGTCCGTACCTACGCTTTTATTTGCTAAGCAGGGGCTAAAAGTAAATATCTTTCTGGATCAGGCAGACCTCTAAACTTTTAGGAATTTAACACGAATTTATTTAATCTTTAATAGTCTGCATCCAAGCCTGCAATAAACAAAAAGTCTTTGTTGGGGTTTTAAGTAGAGTAAAATGGTTGCCAGAGGTTTCCCAAAATAAAAACTTTACAGATTATTGATGTTCATGTGCTTTCAGTCAGCAAAGCGGTTAGATGGATATAAGACATAAATGTGTAGATTTAGGCTACGTGCAGAATGAACAAGAAGCAAATGAACTATCATTTCATAGACTGCGATTTAGAAGAGTATTTACCCCCTTTTTCACGTTATTCGAGCAGGATCTCTCCCGTTACCGGTCAGCTTTGAATTCTTATTGGTGAGTACTGTGCGTTTATCGAAAACACGCGCTCAGTCGGCAGCTCTTCCTCGCTTCCTGCAAGGCAGACAGATTCTCCTGTCTTGGCCAGGGTCCCTGTTTCGTGGGGGCCACATTTCAGAGGCGAGATGAGATTAAAATACCAACGTCCAGAGGAACAACCTGCTGATTATACAAGAGCGAACAGAAGCCCTCTCATTTGCGCCGCGTCCCCGGGCTTGGCATGCCCCGAAGCCGGGCTGCAGCACACGCTTCCACTGCATGGGAGCCCGGGGC
The DNA here is from genome assembly GCA_026774425.1 of Petrocephalus zakoni. Taxonomy (NCBI): domain Eukaryota; kingdom Metazoa; phylum Chordata; class Actinopteri; order Osteoglossiformes; family Mormyridae; genus Petrocephalus; species Petrocephalus zakoni. The sequence continues at coordinate 20,353,631 of JAODKN010000027.1, forward strand.
TCAAGGTTACCGTCTCCTGCAGGGGTACTAGTGAACAGGCCCCAAAAGAAAATATCCAGTGGGGTAAATGGGTCCAGTATGGGCATGGATTTCACGTGGCGCACTTTTATTACTTGCTGACAATAGCTTTTATATCATGATATATTTTGTATTAAGAAATCAGATTATTTTTTTGAGGGGTGACTTTCACAGCACTTTCAAACCCGTGTTTCAAAGAAAAACAGCCGTTCACAAATAAAGTACTCTAGAAGCAAACCCATGGAGACATTTCAACATTGGGCTGCTCCCCATGCATCACTGTCCGCCCGGTGCCGCCGAAGCCTGCGCAGAGCCCGGAGGCCGAGGTGCTGGGCTCTCCGCGCTGGCTCACCGGCAACACCGGCCCGGTAGTCAGGTGTACTCTACAGCCACGGATAGTCCGCCCTTATTTCCCACGGGTCCGGCCGCCTTCTTTTTCTTGCTGAAAGCAATCAGTCGGGTAACTAGACATTTTCCTGTGGAAGATCCCTAGACTGCCCACATTGAAAAACACAGAGTGGGCGCCGCTCATATTACTCACAGTTCCTACCACTAGATGTCTCTTCTGACCTCCGACTCGCGTTCGGCTCTAGACCTTCTGAAGTTAATGTTGTGAACATTTTTTCGACTCTGTCTTATATTTTAACGACATGGATCGCAAAACAAGAAACAAGACTTTGGCTTCATCAACCCCCCTTCGCAATACTCCATGAAGGAAAACCCCTAAAACCCAGGTTTTGTTTTACTTCACACTGTTAATGGCTTTCTTTGTTTCAAATTAAACAGGAACAGAAAAGGTTCTTATAATGGTTTTATAATAGCCTGACCACAGACTACAAAAGTGGTTGTCAGTGTTAAATGTGAGCTGTATGTGACTGGCCAGCGGACGTTTTTGGTTTTGATCGGGTAGGGAAGTTCTTTTACATTACAGCGTGAGGGAAACAGACAAGGTGGCCGTCAAAGCACCCGCACTATGCTGTACCTGTAGTAACTCAGAAAGCCCTGGATCGAGCACTTACGCTAGTCCGCAAAGTAAGAGAAAAAAGTGGTGATGTCTTATTTATGATTTACGACACTGAGCTGATTGCGCAGTAATTATAATTAGTAGACATTAAATCGGGCACGTGGTTATTCCACGCGCGCACAGTCAACCAGGCAAAATACATGTAACCCGTGCAGAGTTAAAATCGCACAGCAATGCCAGTTTAGGGCGAAATTGTGCTTTCAGGTGCATGTCAGAAAGGTAAAATAAATCGCGCACTGCCGGGTAAATTGCAGCCAGACGCGCTCCGGACAGCCTCTGGCTTAGGCGTCCTGCGAGTAGTCTGTTATGTTATCAATGTGCATATGCTGTAATATAACGCGAATCACTCGAGCTCTCCGCATTCTACGTCGAGGAACTTTTTGGAATAGCATCCCTCTTAGCCCTTTCATCCTTCATTGTCATTAAACCAAATCTCCAGTTCCTAACTTCGCCTTCACTGTTGCATTGTGCAGTTCTTTATACGCCTAATCCGCGGGTTGTTTTTTTATTTACAGAAATGTTCTCGTGTTACAGAAAAAACAAGACAAAAAAAACAAAACAAACAAACATAAGTGATAGATACAAACCAAAGGAATCGAATAGCAAATACCACGTCGTTGGGGCTGTTTGAACATATTTCCATATTTTATTGACTCGCGGTATTGAATTGTTGTACACTCGTTCGCCTTACAGAGTACCAGCTCAGGAACACCACGACAAGGATCATATCTGAAAACTCCATTTGCATAAACGATAGCTTGAACTGATCGTATAGGTGTACTGAGAGTAGAGGAAAATGGCACAAAACAGAGTAAAAAGTGGCAGCGCCGTTTGCTTGCGTATGTTTACAGGTATAGGAGGGAAGCTAAGAGGTGTAGTGCATGTAATCCTGCTTTTAAGAGCAACGGAGACACCCTTTAGTCTACCTGGTAGTTCGGAGCTGAGATCGGACTGCCGAGAGTACTGCTGCCGCTCGTAAAGGACTCTGGCTGGGCGGGGGATGCGCTGCTGCCGCGGGAGGACGTGTCGTAGTTCCCGGAGTAGTCCTGGTACATGATCCAAGAAAAAGGGAGATTTCAGTTGACGATGAGAGCCGCGATGCACCCAAGAGTCTCTTCGTCCTAATGATCAGCCCTTCCAAAGAAAACTGACAATGGAAATCCCTTTAAGGCTCAGAGCAATAATCAATGAACTCGAAAGTCAAAAAAAAATATATATATCGCAAAAAATATTTATATTAAATCCCGATTCTTCAAAACGAAATAAATAAGGTAACCCTATTGTGGGAAAAAATAATAATAAAAGTATCGTAATATATGTTAAAGACTTTGCTCAGGGTGTCCATAAAAATCTTAGCTAAGAAACTGCAAGGAAAAAAAACACGAGATTATCCGTCCGGACTTGTCTCTTATTCTGGTGTCATTGAGAGCGCTTAGTGGGGTAATTAGTGCGTACTTGAAAATCAAAACTAAAGTCACCGAGTCACCTACTTTCCGCAGTAAAATCCCGAGTTCGCCCCGAACAGCGCCGTGCAGGCGATACGCGAGTGACTCACGGCGGCTTACGCGCTACTCTGAATTAAAGACGCACTTTTGCGACACCCTTTATTCGGCCCGCTGCTGTCCCTCTGGAAGAGCTCTGCCTTGTTTCGTCTTCTCAAATTTTACCGACCATTTACTCGTATGACTCACTTCAATGGCACGACTTTGGAGAGCAACTCCTTATCAAACCCCGTACGTCTGCACGTCAGCACAGTCATTTCGATACCGCCGAATAGGGGGGTTATATTGTTGCAAATAAAATGCACAGTCTAATTAATGAAGGCGTTGCATTTTATTATTAATGTGTGTACTTAATACAAGCATAACGGGTGCATGGTGCAGCAGCCGAAATGTTAATATCGTAAAATATGTGATTATGTTTAAACTGCAATACAATCCCCCCCTCTTGATAATCACTTTGTGTTAGTTGGTCTTGTCCATTGACGCATTTTTCCAAAAATGGGCAGTTGCGTCAGACAGAACGTGTGTGGGTTTCCTTGGTAAGGGGACGTCAAAGGCTGGAGGGATTCCCTCCCTTCTCAGCCCCTCCCCACCTAATAATTCCACTACTAGGACAAGGGGTCTCATAACCTCGGTGTAGCCGAATGACTGTGACGGAAAATATATATGCACGTCTTTCCGAGCCATTACAGTTTATTGCCATCGGTCGGTCGCGTCAGTTCCAAAAGATCTCCGTACGCTCACACAATACGAGAGGCGTTTTTGAAATGTAACAGTTGCATGGGGGGGGGGGGGGTAATTTCGTTGTACTATACATTTTTTTTGGGGTTTGTGTTTAAATACGTTTTTTTAGTTAGACGCGTAATTTGCATGAAGTCATATTTCGAGTGGAGCCTAATCTTACAGCGAGGAGAGGGAAGAGATTATATTTTCTTTGAAGTTTTCCGGAGCTTTACAATTTAATTCCTGTCCATATCTACTGCCGGAGGAACAGATAGATGTCGCCAGCAGTACGAGGAGATTATCTGAGAAGTACTGCAGAAGTGAGGGATCTCCAGCATTTCCACGGCGCTGCCGAGGCTTCCTGCGCGGGCGCGCTGGGCCGGCGACGGGGCCGCGCTTACTGCTGCCTGCACACCTCAGAGAGCCAGGGGCAAAACCAAATATATCGATCGGCTTATTTGTGGACGGCCGCTCGCAATTCCTCTAGGCTGCAGGGGAAAAAAATCACAAGAAATGCCATTATGTAATGACGGAGAATGCATTAAAATATCTGACCATGGGCAACCTAGAATGAATAAGACTGTCAGCGTGGTGCAAAGCACTGGAAACGTGTAGCTTACCAAAGGGATGCAAAATGTAGGTTAATTCAGATGGCGTTTGATGTTTACTCCAACTACCGGTGCAGGCAAAGAGCCCAGACTTTGACATATTGAAGATAATAAACGTCGTATTAACTGCAATCCAATCTTGTATGGTTCCTATTTTAAGATTAAATACCAGCACTCGCTAATTACATATAGTAAGACTGTTTGTTTCGCATAGCTTTGCCAAAACTGCACATTCAACTAGTCAGCCTTGGACCAGAGGCTGAGTTGAATTAAATATAAGATTTACATTAAACTTGGATTTTAACGGTTATTAGGGCAACAGCGTAATATCCTTATGAGATAAATTCTGACATAGATTGTATTAGGCTATTTGTATGGTAGGGTACAGAAGACGTCTCTGTGTGTGAGGGCGCTAATATGGGGGACAATTTAGACTTTTAACCCCGTTTCAGTGTAGTAATGGGCCAACAAAGCACACCTATACAGTTTATATTCCACTAAAAGTGTATGACAGCAGTGTGTTGATGGTCAACAGCCTATTCCAGTAACCTATAAATATGTATATTTTATTAAGAACAAGTTACTCGTTGACGACTCCCCAGCTGTCAGTCCGATCGTTTCCTTGAAATACAAATCACTTTACTATTATGTTTCTATCACCCATCACATTTTCCTGAGTGGTTTCTGCTTTTCTCCCACGAGCGGTTTCTGTTAGAGAAGCGCACTTGGTGGTGGATTTGCTTTGCGGTAAGAGTTGAAATGCAGCCTATTTGCAAAGAGTAAATGGGCAAGGGGGCCATCGGCACCCTCGCTCTTTCGCAGTAGGTATGGGCTGAGAGGCGGAAACTACAGACCGTGACCGAATGATTGCGAATCGGAGCTCTTAGGCGCGCACGTCATGGACGCGTTAGCGGAGCGTGGGTCAGTCCTCTGACTCTCACTGCGGCTATTTACGTCTTATCGGCGCAAAAAATCACAAGCTGGCTGCCCGAATTGCAGTAGTCAGTGCAAAGGATTCAGATGCTCCAGTTCCAGCTCACCTAAAGTGTAAACACGAAGACGTATCTGGTATTACCCCGTGTTATAGTAAATTACCTTTTTAGACGCCCTGGAAAAGTTGAATACTAAAAAATATACATGATGTAACAATATGGCAACTACCAAGGAATACTCATCGCGTCCTACAGTAACAATGAAACCAACTCCGTTCGTACAGAGAGAGAGAACCGAGCTCTTTTCCCCGAAAAGCACAGCACCGTGAACGACTCTCAAACATGGGCGGCCAGTTAATTATCTGAGCTTTAACGTGATTGTCTCCGTTACTGTTTTCCTGACAAAATAACGGGCAATATTGTTCTCACATCGTTTTCCCCGGTATATAGACTTTGCAAATACCAGTTTGGATGAATGTTTTGCTAATCACACCCCTACCGATGCAGCAGATTCGTTGTCTTCCGTGTTACTTGTGCGCAATTGTTGAATGACCCTGTGGAATAGACCGATCCATGGCTGTATTTATTTTGCAAACTTCAATAAGCGCGATCCACTACGGGGCACGGCTAGGAAGGGCTGACACCCATGACCTCTGGATTTTAGAAGTCCTGGCTACGGCCCTGTGCTGGTCTCATGTAACTCAGTTCATATTGAACCCATAATCGCATGGAGTTGTTAGAGGCATCATCGTCGTGAACTTGCAGGACAACGTGCGGAACCGGCACCGAAAGGCTATGGTTCATTTCGGGGCAAATCCGAATCTCTCTGATGCGAATTCCCGGGAATGACTTCGTGAGACACGCCAGATTTGTGTCAAATTCCGGGGCAACGGGGTGGGGGAGGAACCAGGCCGCCTCCGCAATGCAGGGAATGTGTGGTATGGAAGGAATGCCAAACAGAAAAAAGTGACCACCGGTGCAGAAATGCGTGATTAAATAGTGGGGTACGGGGTTGGGGGTAACCACATTACAGTCACGGTGAGTTGCCAGGGCTGAAAGCTTTTGTTCTGTAACATTGCTGAACAGACCAGAACAACTGAACGAGATCACTGTCGCAATGGGCTTTATTTGACACCCCACAAGTTCTACGTAAGCCACTTAACATATTAAACAAATACGTATATACACCAGTGACATTCGAGAACTGGTACACTGGTATACATCTTTTTTCCCGCATGCAACTTTTTGGGGAAACATGGACTTGCATCATATTGGATCACGGTCGGCGCTGTGGAAATCTGCATGTGCTGCTGCCTAGGATCGGATTAGCATCCCGAGCCAGCAGGGTGGTGGGGGGTGATGGTCCGGTACTCTCTCCCGGTGGTGACTGACGTCGGTCCCTCGCTGGCTCGGACGTCACTGCGGCGTCTGGCCGAGTTATGATATCCCTTCAAGTGAGAAAACAGAATTAGCGCCGGATATCAGGCGAATTAGAGCCAAGATCTACGTTATTATGGTTATCAATCACGCCCTAAAATAGACCAGTGGAAAATAAGATACCTGCGATGATCGTACATTACCAGTATTCCTTAACGCAGACAAGGCGAGTAGGTTTACATACTTACGCAGGAGGAGTTTGAGGCGTGTTTTCCTAAAAGTGTCAAAACGAACCATTTAAAGGGACCGAGTGGGTGGCGATTTTAAACGGCCCTAATTATTCATTGGAGAGCTGTGCAAAAATTCCCACATTTGCTGACACGTGTTAATACTTGGCGCCACAGAAACGTCACAACGGTCATTAACAATTTAGTTTCATACATAACGGGAGGATCTTTTACAACACCTCGCCTTAAAATCGGAAGAGGACATGAGTGTTTGGGTGCCAGGACTAACAGGACTTGTTAGACCTCGCTTATACCTGGGAATAGGTTTCTGAGGGACAAGCCCCTTTGGGATGCTTGGGGCACAAGTACATCCCGATTAGTAGACCCCGAGTTTTCCAGATTCCCGGTGAAAATCGGAGAAATTAACGAGTTGTTCAGCCTTTTTTTACCAATTGCTATGGGGGCCGATTGCCTGAGCGGAGCAGGGTGTTACCAGGACAATCCGGGTGAACTTCACACGCTGAAGTATTAAGGTCAAGCCAGTTTAGACTCCACGCAAGCAAAGGAAAGTCATACGGCCATTCAAATGAGGCGATATTCCGATTCAAGGATACACGTTTTATTGTACAAAATGATCGTACTGTTTTTACCCTTTTCACGGAACACCCGCTGTAAAGCTAAATAAACAAATAAATAAGAGCGGTGTTGTTTTTTACAGCATACCTGCGACATCAACGCACTACCATACCCCCCCTACCGCCACGCCAATCACCCATCTGTGCAGTAATAAAAACCTTTGTCTGCTTGAGGAAAATCAATACCGGGCAGAATAAATGTTTACTCTAAGTAGAACTCCTTGTAAGAGACAGAACAAGCTGATGAACTTGCCTACTGACCCAGCACTGGCAGCTGTCTTAAGGTGTACGCCCCCCGGTTTGTAATAATGCCTGATGAAGTTCCTTCCAAGGACGCCAGCACCGGCTGGAATGTGACGCTTCTAAGCACAGGCTGATATCTGGGTCAGTGGTAGAGCATCGGATCCTGTCATTTGCGATCAGCTCCGTCTGGTCAAACGCTTTACATCCTTACCCACAATGCCCCGGGCTCTCTGGCAGAAAAACATGTTTCTGGACATCATAGATATGTGTGCGCCATGTGATGAGTGACAGGATTTGGTCTTGTGGTGTCACTATTATAACCCCAGGGAAGATAGTTCACTAAATTGCCTATGAAACTTTCAGTGCTCTTATAATCAGAATACTTTATTGATTCCACATTCCGCAATAGTGCATACAACCAAAATCTGTCTGACTCACTCCGAATAGCTGTATCTGTACACAACAATAAAGGACAGTTGCAAAAACAAGAATTAAACAAACAATGTAATAATAAACCATAAACAATACAAGGCTGGGATTTACAGTAATAAATAAGGTTGTATTGTACAGATATGAAGTAGTGCCGTGTAAAACAACAGCTCAGCGTAGCAGGTGCCAGGCGGAGGGTGGGACACACAGCGGGCACACCTCAGAGCAGCGCGCGCCACCGGAGGATATTGCGGTTATAGGTTAAGTTCCTTGAAGCAGATTATTATCTTTCCTATTCTTAGGAGTATAATCTGATTGCATCAGTCACATGTTTTCATTGCTGTGGAATGAGAGTCACCTGTTAAATATGGGCCCCTGGTATTACTGAGCTAGCAGCTGGCATTCATTGGCCCCAGAAAACGGTTGCTTCCCCACCACAATGGGGAACAGCTTTGCTTGGTTGCCGATACGTGGCAGTTCGGCTGGTGTGCGTTGCCTTTCTTGCTGCTGATAGGTCAGGACAGACGGGCGGGTGAGGCCTGGGATTGGGGGGTGGTTGGTTTGAATCCCGTGCTTGGCTGGACTGGTCTCCTTTGGACTCATGAGCAGGGTCACCTCACCCACAAAATGGTCCAGGCACTGGATGACCCTGCGGTCAGACCCGAAGCTTCATGCTCACTTTTATATGAATATATCTTTAAAAAGTAGAGCATGATGGGATATGTGGAAACAAATACATTCCAGTGTACCTGTTACTCATACATGTACAAATGGCAGATAAAACTTTTTTGCTCCCCAAAAGTGTTTGCGAGATGGCAGAGCTTTTAATAGGTACCTAATGAGCCTGAAACGTGACCCAACTCTACCCATAAACAAATGACACGATCTTTAAGTTTCACGGGTGATGAGTGATCTGAAGCAGTGCAGTTTTAGGATGAAAAGGGTTCATGGAATATACCATACATTCACAGAAAACTCAATAAAAACACTATGATGGAGTGTTTATCTGAGCAGACCTTCCTGGTATGACTTGCAGGGGATCAGACCCAGTTGAAGCGCCTGGTACATTATGGGCTCCTGTAACGCTGGCGTACACTATTACGTGTCTCCCCCGGCTATCCCATATCCTATCAGGCTATGAGAAAGAACAGGATGTTATCGATAGGCAGAGATGGATAGTTCAGGTCCAGAGAGTTAAAGTCCAGACCAAGATTTCGTTTCAACCAACCAGCTGAGTGCTCTGTGGCTGTGACCCTTCATGCTTAGTTGGTTGGTGGAAACAAATTCTTGGTCAGGGTTTTTACTCTCTGGCCATGAATCACCCACCTCTGTCAATAGATTGTATGGCTGTTTGTTTTTTTCACGCGTTGTTTGTTCTTCTTTTTTTGGGTGTGGGGAGGAAGGGCTATGCCATGGAGCCCCCTAACGATGCCATGATGTAACGGAGCCCAGGCCATCACGTCAAGTTACCACGGCAACACCTGTCCCAGGGCCTGACCCCGAGCGTTCCATCACTTCGCTCGCGATATGACTGAGGCGCCATCAAGACTTGTTGACTTCACATCACTGAAAAGAGTAGGCTTGTTCCCCGATGGTGGGAGAGGCACGTGGCACCAATGAGACCCACTCGCCCACTTCACTAGACCCCCACAGCCAAAGGGCTGAGCGCGGTTCTGACCGTAAGTTCCTGCACGGCTATCGCGTTGTACTTGTTCCTGCTCAAATGGAGGGAAGTGCGTCACCAGCCCTTCACTTAAACGTGCAGCCCGCGAGAGCGAAGTGGAACACTGCTGCGGCACGGGCACGAAAACAAAGGAGAGGAAATGTAAGTGGGGAGGGGGGGGGCAGAGAACACGGAACCGTGGAAGAAGTGAACAAACATCCAGCATCGAAGAAACAAAAGGAAAGAGAAGGAGGCAGAGAGAAAGAGTCAGGAGAAGACGAGTCGAGCGGCGGCCGCTTTCCTGTAAACAGACAGCGCCGCGGCGGACGACGAGGCCGTTTCCCCTCCTGTTTTGTCTGGAGACGCATACCTAATCAAAACAAAAGCCCTCTTTAATCGAAACCACAGAGGAAAGTGTTTCGTCGGCCCGAAAAAGGCGTGTCCTTCTCTTCCGCGTGCGTCTGCGTTTCTGTCTTCAGTTCATCGCCGCCAGAGAGCAATGGCAGGCGACAGGACGCGTCGCCTCGCACCATTCGCCGGCGCCCTAGTCCGCTGTGCGTGTCTGAGAAAACTGTGGTGAGAACTGGGAAAAGGAACAAGGGGGAAAAAAAGAGCTGGGTGAGGGCAAGATGGTGCAGAGAGATGGAGGAGAGAAAGTGCTCTGCATCAAGGCGACAGAGAGCTCACTGAGGCATGAGACCGCCAGCTAATGATCACCCCCGGCCCCCCACACACAGGGGCAAACAGCCCTGGGCCTCACACTCAGCACGGCCCCCCTGTTGATCTCCACATTTAACATTTTTTTAGTAACAAAACACTTAGGTTAAATGTCCACTCCAAACCGTTTGTATAATGATTTTGGTTAAAATATTTTAATCTATAATAATCTTAGATTTGGCTGGTCGACCCACTGGTGGGACACGCCCCTCCCCCGGATCAGTAAATGTTACCAGCAGCACTCCTGCCCCCGCTCTTTTATCGCTGGCACCCCACGCTTTGATTAGCATATTATTGATGGTCCATTTTTAGTTTTCCCTCCTTTCTCTTTTGGCTCTTAGGGCGCCCCCAGCCCCCAGAGACACTCGTGTGCCCCTGCCCACAGGGTAGCACACAGATGTGGGGAGGGCGTCTCCCTGGGGTTGATGCTTGCGGCCGTTGGTCAGGCTTGCGGTTTCTCTACTTTGCAGTTCCCTAGTCTTTCACATGAGGTCCGGAAATGACCCAGAATCTAGATCAGAGTTTCCCAACCGCTCCCTCCCAGATAGTCCACATTCTCACAAAAAACATGGACTGTCTGTGGGTCCCCAAGGACTGGATTGGGAAAGACTCTATCGCTCTAGATGAGCTCCAGTTGGTCCTGACCAGAGACCTGACCTGGTGACCAGAGACAGGCAGAGGCTGAGGAGGGGTGCTCTTTCCCCGAGGTCTTAACCTGCGGTGTGTGTTTCTTCCGGCTGGATGAAGACCTAATGTGAGTCTGTAAAAGTGGAAAATTTAATTAGGTTGCTAAAGGGGGTTTGTGTCCCCCCCCATGACTCCCCCACACCGCCAAACAAGACACTGCCTTGTCTCCAGAGACATGACCCCATAGGCTGGGATCAGCGCTCAGGAAACCTCTGGCCTTTCACTGACACTTACTGGGCTGCTTACTGGGATAATGGAGATGGCATCTTCCCTGTTTCTCTGCCACACAAACATCAAAAAGCAAGTCTTGAAAACTGAAGTAAATGTCACAGGGCAGGCGTGCATTCTGGATGTTCCCATTTTCTGCCCATTCGAGCTTATGTGGTTCCACTTCCCATAGGATGTTTATAGAAAATATGTCCCAGAATGCCTTGAGGTAGTGAGCATGATAAGGCTCCCTGGTTTGGGGTGTCTTCTAAACAAACAAATCATGATAATAAACAAGATGTTTTAATCCACCTACGCCATCCCAAGCTGACTTGTTTTGAGGTCGATCCAAGCAAAAAATAACACCCCCACTTCAGAGCATGAGTTCATGTTTGGGAGGGTACTGTAATGCCAGTGCATCCACCCCCCTGCGTGCCCCGAGACGGAGGCATGGAGCGAGTCCAAATGTCCGAAACCGCCATGTTCCTGATGAGCCACACACTGCTGCTTCCCGTGACCCCGTCACATCCAGTCACGTCTCAGCCACCTGCTGTCATTCAACCTGACAGTGGGCGATGGAGAGGTGTGTCATCAGGACTGACAGCTCCTCGGGTGGGAGCCCGGAGGACACGGAACCTGTAATGAAACAGAACCCACGACTCTGCCGCCCTCCAGGTCACAGGGACGGGGACTGATTCCACAAAGCACCAACGATGACCTCCGTCAAATCGGTTAACTGCCTTATGGGCCACACAGCCTTGGGCAATGACCGCCATGCCATTCTTTATGATGTCAACACAGCCAACCGACCGACCACTTTATGGCTGTCAGGTGACTCTTTAATGTCACTGAATTTCTTGAAGCACAATACTGAACTCTGCTTCTTAGTGGAACCCAAGTTCGACAACCTCCCCTCCGCACCCCTACTTAAACACGAATGAACGCATATAAGCAGTGCCAACACGGAACCACCTAAGGGATGTCTCTGCAAATCCCTTGACGGGTTTAAACAGATTGTTCCTGCCTTTCGCTTTCTTCTCTCAAGGCGATGGGGGGGGGGGGGGGGGGTGGTGGGTTTATATCTTTTTTTTTTTAGATCAAAAAACATCACCCGGGGGGGGGGTGGGGTGGAGGACTGGCTGATTGGAATAGATATTT
>JAODKN010000027.1:20368974-20379347 GCA_026774425.1 Petrocephalus zakoni
CGCCCCCGGGGTCTTTTTTTTTTTCCCCACAATACTTGGGGTGTGCCTCCCCGGCGGGGGGGGGGGGGGGGGGGGGGGGCGGTGTGGGTTTGGCTCTGAGCGAGGAGGACGGGGAAGCTCCCGGTTTGGCAGGCGCCCTGAAACGGCAAGACCTGGCGGAAAGCCTCTGAAGTCACCGCAGACGTCTGGATCTGTGACGGGGACCCAACGGGGATTCACTCCGCTGACCGGTGACTCAGCGATGACACCTAATCCGACTGCGGCATCTCCGAGCGACGACTGGCATCTGGTGCTCAAAGCCCTCCGATTGGCTGGGAGTGCGTCGTAGCCATAGGAACCCCGAGGTATCCAGGGGGAGAGTGAGCAACGATGGCTCAGGGCACCAATGGCGCACGTCCCACGTTGTTCCACAGCGACGGAGTTTTCCGGAAGCTTCGGGCCCTGAGCCACGGCTTGACAATGTCGCAATGAAGCCCTCCGGTGAAGCCAATGAAAACATGGCCTGCTGTGGTCCCACCCTGCCTAGTCCCGCCCCAGGATGAACTATAGGGGTACAAAGGATCAGACTCTTTTATTGGGAAGGATTGTACAGACTCACTTGGTTGTGATGGAGATGTGGCGATACAGGCCTTAAGCACTGAGCAGGATGGCTTGAGACCGTTCACACAAAAATCAGAAGATAAACAAAAGAGGTCACCACAGTGATAAGCAGACACAGGCACACGCACACAGATGCACGGAGAGAAGGCCTTTCCCAAATGCACTGTCTGGACGGTGTTCAACCACAGAGATTCTAGGTCACACCGACTGCTGTATCCTACAGCTTCCCGTTGGCAAACGCGCCTTCCTGGAACTGCGGAATAAAGCTCTTGAAGTAGGCTCTGTAGTGAGAGAGACAGGGAGGGAGGGAGTGAGCGTGATAGAGGGTTCAGTATGTACCCTCCTGTCCTGCATGCGAAAAACAGTAATAACAAAAAAAATTATAGCAAGACAACGTAAGATCTTGGGAAACAAAGGGGACCGGGGCATTTTGCAAACAAGGCTTAGGACTGGCTGTTCTGTTCTAGCACCATGGGCAGTCTGACCTGACAACAACATAACTGCATTCTGGGTGGGGCCTTGCACTCTCCAGGCCATTTTTATTGGCCAATACTCAGAGCAGTGCATTCTGGTAACGGTGCAGAATAGGTACCTCCACTCCATGATGGAGTGCGAACAGAAAAACACACCCCCATGCAGCAGGAAAGTGGTCAAGACTGGACAGGGTTCTACAAAAAGTCAGCCTGGTCTGCGAATATGGGATCTGGAAGAGCTGGGACTTGAATGAGAAAGGAGATTTTAAGCTGGTGATCTTTGCAGCGGTTGTAGGATCTCAGATCTAGAGGGTAGCATACTGAGTGGATTTACTTGGCAGCAAATGGGGAGCCTTAGCTGGTGGACCAGAGAGGCGGAGGGCAGCAGCGAGGTGGACTTACTTGGCTCGCTTAGCCATCTCGTTGCCATCCCAGCGAGGACTGTACGGGTACGACTTCTGCACCTGGGAGTAGAGCTGCCCGCTACTGGTGAAGTGGTACACCGACTGGAAGGTGAGCGTGGGCTGGTCACGTGGGAAATACAGGGGCAAATCCACTGCAGGAGTGGCAGACGGAGAGGGGTCAGAGGTCACACTGCGGCTACTGTGCTGAAAGGACCACGAACAGGAGCAGCCATAGGTTAAGGACCTGGGGGTGCATGACCCTGGTTCTAAGGTACTCCGGGATGTGCTGATTTTCATGCAATCTCACAACTTAAATGCTTCACAGAATTCTTCATTTTGACAGAGGGTTTCCTCAAATGGTGAATTAGTTAGCCTTCAGCTGTTTATTGGCCTGAGCTCCACAAAATCTCGAGATCAAGGCTACAGATGATGGGGCCTGGGATGCCTGTCGCACTACAGAAACGGCACCGGTTCGCGAGCAGCCGGACTTTCAGCACCATCAAGGAAGGGGAAAAAAAAACGGGCATTTGGAGGGCAGACAGCTGTGCCAGGCGAGGGCCCACTTTACCACCGCGGACTTGGCTGCCTCACCCTCACAGCTCACCATGGCAACGAGTGAGTCCCAGCGTGGGCCTCATACACAGCAATCAGCTCGACGAGGGGATTTGGGGCAAAGGCAAACAGCTGGAGGCTCTGGCATGTTTACCCTGCGGGTTACAGAGCGTGCAAACAAACACACATATATACACACACACACACACACCCGCCGGGGAACAGAGGACTGTAAAAGCGTTTGAGGGAAGCAGGAGGGGTCGAGACCCTCGCTGACTGTTTGCACAGCGTGGGAGGGTGTCTGAGGAATGCGCGTGTGGGACTGCATGTCTGCTTGCTTGCGCTTGCAACTCACCGTGCACCAGGAAGCAGAACTCCTTCCACATCAGCAAGAGAGTCAGTTTGGTGAAGCCCTCGGCATCATACTCTACGACGCCCCTGGAAGCACACACACGCACACACACACACACACGGTGAAGAGTGGAGCATGCTGGGGGGGACACCACCTCACTGAAGCACACCATTATTAACGGTCACCTGACGCACCCCCACGGACACACCACATGCAGAGCCGCGCATCCAACTGAACCAGTCGTTAGCGGCCACTTGACACACGCACACCCACACGAAGCCTCTGAAAGCAGCGTGTTATTAGCGCGCACAGGAAGCACACCCACACACGCCGCGGTGCACTCACATGCCGAAGTGGCTGAGGAACGCCGCGATGTACTCCCTCCTTTTGTGGTAGCCCTGGATAACATACTGCACCTGCGGGGGGGAACAAGGATCAGGCTCCACCCAGAACCACCCCACCAACAGGAGAAGGAGGTCTGACTGAGCATGAGTGCCATTCCTGCGATGAGAACTTCCGGGAAACAGAAAGGTAAAATAAGACAGCCAGACTCAATCACAGCTCCCCCCAGGGGCAGTAATGAGGCCCTCTGAGCTCTGAGGTCGGAAGGGGGGTGGTGCAGACTCTTACACAAGGTCAAACTCTGGAGTTAAGCTCGCTTCCGGTCACCTCTTTGATGAAGGAAGGGAATGCGGTTAATTTGGTTTACGTGGTGGTACAGGTCATCGGGCGCAGCCCCCACAGGTAACCAGCTCACCAACCGGGGGGGGGGGGGAGGGGGGACACTACACGAAAGAGAAATTGGACACGGGAGTCGTGCCGGGCAAGGTGGAGAAGGAGAGATGGTGCTGAGAGTCGGGGGTGCTCTGTGGGGTTGCCTTTGCATGCCAGCAGGGGCTCCTTCCAGCCGGCACCTGGGAAATGAGGTCCCGATGATGGGGGGGCCCCCACTGTGGCAGACGGGGCCCTAGGGCAAATCGCCTAGGGGGAAGAGGTGCTGATGTACAGCTACGACAGCCAGGTCTTCTTTGGCAGGTGTCTGACACTTGCGGGGTCACATGACTGCCGACCATGTGACCCCTGAGCCCTGGTCACGAGGCGAATTAGGGAAGAGGCTGCAGATTCTGCCACACTCAAGGCCACAGGGTGTGTGACTGACCGCTATTGTGGTTTCATCTGGCCGACGCGAGTTATCGTGAAACAATGCCCCCATCGCCTATGAGAATCAAATTCATTACTCAGCCTCACTTGTGTTTTTCTGCTGTGGGAAGGAGCGTAATCGCGTGTAATGCAGAAAGGGTAACCAAAGGCTAACGCGCAGGAATATAAGCCAGTTACCCAGGACAACGCACAGTTCTATGGACTGACTGACACTGTAGCCAGCCACACACAAGCCAGATTAACCAATCCGGTGGCTCTGATTGGTCAGGCTCTTGGGGCCCCTCCCCCACATGACTAAGAAGCGAATGGCTGCTTTAATAATAATTTTTCTGAAGGCCTGTGAGTGACCCGCTTATGCTTGCTGGGGGTGGGGGGATGTGACATAGCTACACAGACATTGGTGTTTAGTCACCAAGGGTGGGGGCGGTTGACTGGAAAGTGCCTGAAGGGGGGGTGTAAAGTAGGGCTAACACACACATACACACACACATGCACACACGCACAAACACGAGTGTGTGCACACACACACACACACATGCACGCACACACACGCGCACACATGAGCACATGCACGCACACACACACAAACATAAACACAAATGAACATGTGCACACACATAGACACAAATACATAAACATACACGCACAAATAAACACTAACACACATAAACAGACATACACAAACTAACACACACACACACACACACACACTCATCTTGTTATTTAAAACTCAGGCCGGCCAGGGGCCCATCTCTGACAGACATGGGTTCTTAAGGCTTCCCATTCAGTCCCAGGAGGAGCTGCTAAACACTGAGAAAAGCACCCAGCTAAGCCACATTCGCGGCGGCTGGAAAACAATCATTAAGCTCAGTAATTATAACCATTTGCCAATTAGCTGATGAACCCAGGATCTCAGCTACTATGTTACCTGCTTCCCCAGAAATTAGTCCCGCTAATAGCTTTGATACAAGAGTCAGCAGCGACTCATAATCTCGGTGTCACCAACTCCACGCAGCGGTGTGACGAACACGCCATCGGGGGTGCTAATCACGCCGTCGGTCTCACCTTGCTCGTGAGCAGCTGGCACACTTGTGGTACGTAGTCGATGAGGCAGCCGCCACTGGGGAATGCTGGGATATGTAGTGCGGAGGACCCTCCCAGGGCACTGAAGCAGAAGATACGAAAAAATTATACGTGATGCAATGTGCGAAAGACTCAAGGCTCAGCTTTTGAATTGCGAAAGAAATAAAAACAAAAAACTGGATGTCTAAAGATCCCCCCACACATTCCCTGCGACAAGCGTGACAATCCAGTCCCTGTACGTCACCGAGGTGAAATAAAGTCTTTGTGTTTTTCTTTTTTTTTCCTCTCTCAACAGGCAGCGACAGAGGCAGCTCAAGGTAGGTGGGGGCGAGAACGAATCTGGCACGCAGTGTCTCAAACACGGCCTGGGGGGCAGAGGGAGGCTATTTGCATGGTGTAAGTGAGTGTCTGAGCTTTGCTGGGGAGGGAAGCAGCCTCGGGTCATGCTGGCGAGAGGGCGGGGGCACTGAGGCAGGGCAGGTCACCTTTGCCCCGGGGGGAGGATGCGGCAAGCCAAACCACACTGCTGTCACGCAACACGCAGTGCACATGCTCACAAGTGGCACATACACATAGGCATGTATGTGCCGGGTATGAGGCTGGCTGCTCTGCTCTATGCCGTGCGAAAAAGCTGGCACACCCTGGTCGTCCCCACCTCGCCCTGAGCACAGCCAGTCCTGGCGGACCCGAGGACCAGTGGGACGGGGGGGGGGGGGGGGTTACTCAGGCTCTGCTCGGAAACCTCGAGCAAGTGCAAGGCGCGGTCCTCAGGGTGGGGGAAGACTTTGACCTCAACTCGGATCACACACCTGACGGGACTTTAAGCCTGCGGGGGCATGTGCATATACACACACACACACAAACACACACACACAGATACATGCGCACACACACACACACACACACAAACAGACACACACGCACGCACACACAGACACACACATGCACGCACACACACACACACGCACACACACACACACACACATCAACAGGCCTAAGCCTAAGGCCAGAGATCAGGAAGACCGGCTTGCTAGCAAGATGACACAGACATAAGCAGACAGACAGAAAGACACACATGCACACACTGACACAGAGAGACAAACACACACACACACACACACACACACACACACAGGCAAACAAGCTGAGGCAAACAGCAGAACAAATGACAGGGCTGAGGTGTGTAATTAGAATACCTTCACTGCTGCGTCAGGGCACTTGGAGTCCACCTCACTAACCAGACCCATCAAGAACCTTGTTAATCTCTGAACCTTTCGCACAGCCCTTTGCGGGACAGAACTGGGGCTTGTGGGACAGGAGGCTGGTGTTGAGGGAGCCCAAAAATACCCAGTTCTGGCTGAAGAGCGGCTGGCTCCGGCCCTGGAGGTGAGGCTGGGGGCCGGTGTTCTGGAGCCAGCAGTGGAGAGGTCCACTGGGCTCTGCTCTGCAACATGGCAGAGCCGGCACAGAAAATCACTCTGCGTTTACACAGCCCACACCTCTGCTCTGTGTGTGACAAAGCTCGACGGGAGAGGACAGTCTGTCCACGTGACCACTGGTCTTCTCAATGAGATCCCTGGAATGCATGAACTCCAAGCCGCTGTAGGGAGAAGACTAAGTGTTTCTCTTGGCTCTGTCACCGACCCCCACAGGCACCCCCAAGAGGTCCCCTTGGGGGTGGGGGGGTGCGTGGCTATGAGGGTAAACAAAGACCTCACATAGATACAACCTGCAATCGCAGCCAGCGCAAAAGCGAAAGGGCAATGAGGGTGCAGAGCTAATGCTCCGAGCTCGATACGACGGACAGACGGCAGGAAAGGAGAGCTGACTGGAGGAGGGAGAGCAAACGGCGGGGGGGCGGAGGCAGGGTTTGGATGGACGCTGAACAAAGGGCATTTTATGACACCCCCCAAGGACTGGAACCAAATCAGCAGGCGTGGCATGTTCCTGTAAGGTCAGGACAGTGCCTGGACTGGAGGGCCCACGCCTGAGCCCCCCATGGGAATTTCCCAGAAGCCCCGTGATGTCCTCCTTAGCTCGGGGCTGAGCCCGGCGTCACTCTCTCTGCCTATATCTGGCGTGACAAGTTGCAGGCCAAGGCCTGTCCATGACCCATGTGGGAGAGAACCCAGAACCGGAATCAGAAGGCAGCGGCTTTGACCCAGAATACGGCTAGTTAACAGTGTCCTGGGGGTTATCGCACTTAACTTATAATTAATGTAGCAGGTATGTTTACATACTCCATCTCCATGTATAAATGGCATGTTCGCCGGCAGGGGAGAGAGGAGTCCCATGTCCCCAAGTCGGCTAATTATTCCAGGTTTTCCTATGACCTATGTGCCACAGGCCTGGGAGTGGGTGCAGTCCGGCCCACCGACAGCCACGGGACGGGAGATTGAGACTGGAGGACGTTCCAGGCGACGTGGATGTCCTCCTGCTTGGGGACATCGGCGCCCCCACATGGTGGCACCATGTTGCCTAAACGGGCTTCTCCGGGCTGGGGGCCCCGAAGATGCGGCTAATTGCGGTAACGAGGAACCCCCTACAGACTGCCACGCCCGCGGGGGGTGTGCGGGGGAGATGGTAGCGCTTCCAGGGGTGCTGCCACAGGGCGTTCATGGCCGCCGAACCGGCTCACAATTCCCGGGAAGGCAAATCTGGTCTTGTCAGGTTTGGACTCGGTCCCGTTCCACCTCATGCAGCCCGGCTTGGCACACTTGCCTGGATTCCTGGTCGTGTTGCCTGCAGCGATGTGTCCGGATCAGATTCTTTTCCAAGGTACCGAACAGGCCGTGGGTGTGACAGAACCCACGAGGAAAGGATCGGTCCCGAACGGCCGCAATGGCACCCTCGGGAACCACCTCCTTCTTACTGACAGCCCTGCTTTTAATTGTGCAATCCGATCCGAAGTGTGTAGGAAATATTTGAAGAATTTCTGAAGACTCACAGGCTTTCATTGGTCTGCTGGGCTTGTCATTATGTCAAGTGACAAGACGTCATGGTGCTGGACAGAGCCACATCCCTGAACTGATGAGTACATATACCCGCAGGTGGAAATGTAAACACACAGACACACACTGTCATGCGTACAGGGGACAGCTCGCTCACTGCAGTGGGCCAGTCATGTGGTCATGTGACCCCAATCAGGTGATTCTGTCTGGCCAATCACTGCAGCTTTACTATTTTCACAGGATGTTTAACAGAACCATGTTACCCAGAGATCTTCGAGAGAAAAAAAAAACATAAAGCAGATAAACCAGTCATTAGCTAAACTAGAAAACCTCCCTAATCCCCTCCCTGATCCACATGAAATCCAGCCCACACCATGGTCTTACTTTGAGATATATTTCCTTCCTCTGAAAGCAGCTGCAGTTCAGTCCTGCACCTTTGCCGTTGGCTGTGCCAGTCACCGGACTGGATTATGGTGCACTCACAGTGTTTACATAAATGTGGACCAATCACACAAATAATAATATTTCTTAAACAAGCCCAGAAGTCCTCTCCCCCATGCTGTTCCAATATCGCCCAACCTACCGGACCCCTGTGGTGTGGCATTCCCGAAAAGCATTCCACCCATCCTGGGGAGATTTTTTTTTTCTTGGTTCGAAAGTCTTACAAGACCATTCAAGTAAATGGGCAGAAAGGTTTACAAGGCAGCACCACCTGCCCAGCAGTGGGGGGGCTGTTCCTAAGCGACGCAGCCCCCATACCCCTGCCCCGCAGAAGAATACATTCTGCATAGTTGAGGGGTTCAATATAAAGCACTACATGGTTGAATATACATCCACCAAACAGGAGGAACTGTTCAGTATTACGTCCTGAAGGGAACAGCTGTTAGACCCTTGAGTGGGCTCCAGTGAAATCCCAGCGGGAGCCAGCTTTCCTGTGGGCCATCAGTCTGTGGGCAGGTAACACAAGTGAATAGGACGGTGTCGGCTGCCCAATTAGGCTTCCTTTTAATTAAGAACTATTCCCGTCATTATTAACGGTTCCACCGTTGAAATAAGACCTTTCAAATGAGACATGACCTACTAATGATCGGCATTTCATATGGTGCAAACACTCGGGCTGAGCTAAGCCGCCCACTCACAAGGACCCCAAGGCTGTTCCAGCTGCCTGAGCAAAAATAATAATGGAACACTGCACTAAAGCAAAAACTCCCCCGGGCTGCGAGCGATATGCGGGCTGACTCCGCCGGTACGGCGAGTTCTGAGGGGCATTTCTTCGAGTCGGGGGGTGGGGTGGGCGAGAGACGGGGGATGGTGGCGACATGTAGGCAGGAGCGTTGCGGAAAGGTCACTGGGAGCACGCCCAGACAGCAGCTCATTAGAGTGCCGATGAAAAGGTCGAGGGTGCATTTCGGATGTAAGGGCGCTGGATCCCGACCCGCCTGGGCACCACCTGGCCCCCCACTCCCCACAGAACTCCCTGAAGTCTTGGTGGAGTGTGCGTTCCTTATAAAACAGAGAAACAATAAATGATGGGGTGGGGGGGGGGTGTTGACTAATGAAATGTTAGAAATACGGGACAAATGGACTTTCCCCACGCCTGGCCACAGAGACCCCCAGGACATGGGGGAGCGGATTTCGAGGGGGCCTAGGGGTGCGGGGGTCCCTCCCCCCATCGGTGGCCCATCTCCAGGGGCATCTTCTGTGCGCCGCTGCAGCACGGCAACATAAAAGGACCAAGGCACAAACCGCTTTTTATATTCTCATCTCTCTCTGCCTCAGGGCATAACTGTGCCCACGCACCTTATATAACCCTCTGTCTCTCGCTCGCTCGCTCCCTCTCTCTCTCGCACGCGGGAGCACGGAGCCGGGCCGGGAGCCACCTGCAATGTCGACGGGCACCCGGTGTGGCGACGTGTGGAAAAGGGAGAGCGATAGCTGATGGGGAGGAGGCATAAGGAGACATGAGGGAGGGGGGGCAGCGTGGGCTGCGTGGCGGGGGGGGCGGGCTGTGATCTCAGCGCAGCTCCAGCGAAGGAATCGGAGAGAGATGCGGGTCTGTGGACAAGAGTCAAAAGTCACCGAAGATTAAAAAATATATATATATATATATGAGCAGCTGTGAGAGAGGTGTATGGGGGGGGGGGCAACTTTGAGCATCGATTCTGAGGAAGGGAATGAGGGGGCCGCACCAGCTCACTGGTCAATGGCTCCAGTTGTTTCCAAAAAAACGGAAAGCAGGCCTATTGTCTCTGCCCCCCCCCCCATCAGTCCCATCGCAGGTACAGATTTTTATAAAACTGAGTTTATCCCTGTGGGGACCGAAAAAGGTAAAATGTTACAGGTCTGTATCACGCTGTGAGAAAATCTGGTCCTCATAATGTTATAATTACGAAATTAACAGATACTCATACAGACAGAAAGATTGAGACAGGCACACACAGACACACACGTCACCCAGACAGAGAGACAGAGAAACAGGCAGACACACACTCATACAGATAGACACACACACACACACCCAGACAGACAGACAGAGACACAGGCAGACACACGCTCATACAGAGACATAGACTCATACACACAACACCCAGACAGAGACACAGAGAGACAGACATACACACAGGGACAGACACATACTCATACAGACACACACACACACACACACACACACACAGCCTCGCCGTGCCTGTCTAAATGGGGACCTTCCATTCATTTCTATGGGGAAAAACCCTAATCCCAGTCACGACACCCTTAACCCCAACCCAGCCCTAACCTTAACCATAAGTAACCAACCCAA
>JAODKN010000027.1:20435973-20448135 GCA_026774425.1 Petrocephalus zakoni
CCAACACCTCCAAAAATGCTCCAAATGTTGATTTGACATTAAAACAAAAGCGGGTCTCTAAGGGCGACGGCGATAAACTAATGCAGAATTCCCTTAAAACCCACAAAGTTGTCTGCAGTTAGCGAGCGCCGACTTTAAAGGTGATTTCACGAGCCTTACATCACCCTGCACAGACATCCATCACTCAGGCAGCCTAAGGAGCTCACTGACACCGGGAGGTATCGCCACTTTATTGCGTTAAGCATTTCCCATTAAAATTATTACATTCAACAAGGAACTATGAACAAGATCTGACTGGGGAAGAACCTGGAGGCGGAAATGAGACATTTTTTTTTACAAACAGAAACAGCCGGGTTCTTCTGTTGGGAAAAGTTTGAGAATACATTTCAGGAGCCCACTTTCCAGCTGGCTATCCCGTTGCAGTTTCTGGTACAGGAAATGACTCAGATCAGGGAGAGATGTGGGACATATACTCCCAGGGGTGTGACATGTCTCCTCAGAGATGTCAGGCTGCTGGGACTTTGTTGGACAAACCAGTCGCATAAGCCCAAAAGTGCCCGCCCCTGACAAACCCCTTCCATCCGGAAGCTTCCCCCAGGGCCATCCACGCCACTCGCGACCAAGGGGGGGGGGGGGCATCCCGTCTTCATTTAGAGGGTGCGGATCTTCCTCTTCTCGAAGAACAGCACGTGCTGCTTTACTGGGGGGGGGGGAGAAATGAGGGGGGTCACCGAGGGCGGGAGCAGTGACATCATCGCCGTTCCTCTGGAGAGACCATCCCATCCTCGAGGCTTATGCAGGCAGACATCAGGAGCAGTGGCGCTGAAGGACCCCCAGCGGGATGCACTGCAGTGTGTGGGGAGGCCCACAGTGACTAACGAAGCCGAAGCGCATGCCGCCGTTTCACACCGGATTCGGAAACACCGTAAGACATCACCAATCGATTTCGCATCTCAAACGCGCGCTCAGACAGCGCTAGCCGATCAGCTGATGTGCCTCCTACGGCATATGGAGTGAATTGGGAGTCGGTGCCGCTCGGTCCTCACCCAGGGGGTCCAGCTTGCGCATCACCAGCTTCTCCTTCAGACGGTTCCGCTTGGCGGTGAAGGAGTAGCCGGTCCCAGCTGCACTCACCATCTCCACCAGGATCCTCCTGTAGGGCGCGCAGCCGTGAGCATGTGCACAAGTCACTGCTTACCCCATGTATGGGGCTCTTCAAAAGCTCAGACCCAAATTAACACGATAGTGATAGTGCTGGCGCTTGTACCCCTAATGTTATGGTGACGTGACAGGTCAAGTTCCAATGTATCCGGGCTGTTCATAAGCAGGGACACAGGAACCTAGCATGAAGTATATTCATGCTGAGCACTGGCTAGACATGGAAGTGCAGAGTCTATGTGATTCTGTCTGGATAAGAATAATAAGAACCTGAGGCTCAGTATGGATGCAGTGGACTGTATTAAAATCATATACTCACTTGGACTTGGCCCTGGCAACTTTTTCCCCGCACATGAAAAGAGAAAACAAGAGACTTTACGTAAATACAGACAAGACGGGCCTCTAACTGGAAGCACACAGCTTTATCTAGGGCAGGGGTCTCCAACTCCGGTCCCGGAGAGCTACTGTCCAGCAGGTTTTCTATCCCACTTGGCTTCTGATTAGCCACACCTGTTCCTGGTATTTACACATACCTGAGAACAGTTGTGGCTCATCAGAAAGCAGGTAGGAGAGAAAACCTACTGGACAGTAGCTCTCCGGGACCAGAGTTGGAAACCCCTGATCTAGGGTGACCAGATAATCCCCGTCATCCGGGACACTTTGAGCTACTTCAGGTTTTACAAACTACTTTAAACCTGAAAGGCTCCTGTTTGGCTAAATAGTTCAGTTCTTCTTGCGCTTTGACAGGTTTGTTTCCTTGATTGAAAGACTCATCCAGCTGTTTCACATTAACATTAGTGACACGTGCATGATCATAGGAGACTGACCAATCAGAACAGCAAAAACTCTGTGCGTAAGTGAAATCCAGGTCCTTTTAATTGAAATAGCAATTTGCAAATCCTGTCCTAGCTTAAAGTGTCCGGGATGACATGGATTATCTGGTCACCCTAGCTTTACCATGTCCCCTCTACGGCTTTCTCTGAATCATTTGTATTATCTACACTGGTTTTATATACAATAATAATGTCACATGAAAAAGGTAGTAAGGTCCTATACACTCACTAAAATAAGGCTATATAGCACTCCGGCGGTTGTTTCATTTACAGATCACTGGTTGCTGCACCGTGTGCATTTTTATTACACAGCAAACAGCCTTCGTTTAATATTTGGATTTCCACCACATTTTCCGTCCCTTTCGAAGCACGTTCCCGCAACTGATACGCCATGTCGTTTTTATTTACATTTGTTTTAACTCAATACATGGTTACTTAGTCAACCTATCACCAATGATATATAACGCGTTTAAAAAAAATTGGCGTGCATCCTTTCACTCACGGTTGACCGCTGTCAGAAACATTTCCCAAACGATGGTCGATTCACTTTGGTACCAACTAGCGCTTCCGAGTGACTTTGGCAATATCTTCCGGGTGACAGGGACAACTTCCGGATCATCGCGGAGTTGTAGTTTTATTAGGGCTCGATAGAGCTCTATGTGGGTCAGGAGAAATTCAAAATGTAGTTCTTATTATTACCGTACTAACGCTAGTATTATTGTTTTGTTATTATTGTAGTTGTAATACATAATATAAACAATATACAATAGTATGTAATCTACAAATTATAATAATAATAAACATTAAGTCAATGACTCTTTTATGTTTCATATTTGTCATATTTATATATACATATAGAGTACGCATTTATCAAACAAATCTGCTATATCAGAAAAACAAAACAATAAATATTTTAAAAGCATATTTTTCAGTTTGCAGTTTGATTAGGTACTAAATAAGGAGCTTCCAAAGAGTGAGAGGGTATAATACTGTTTATTAAATGTTCTGCCTCTGTGCAAAGCTTATATAATGTCAATTCTTTGATAACACTCAAATCTCAAAAAAAGTAGGTATCTGACTTTTACATACCTACCCACTCCTCTGGGCCTCATCCAGTCCATATACTGGGCTATTAGATTATTTATACAGGGAACAGACACAATGTATACAGTGTGCTCTGTAATGACAGTAGTGTCATTACTGAATGTCAGTCTTAAATATCCATATACGCTATAATGACACACTGTAATTAAATGGAATAAAGGAAACAAAAGCATGAATTTGTCATGCATAATAATGCCAGTGTGAAAGGTTATCTCTCTAGCTCGTCCTTCAGAAATCAAAGCTGTGGTTTGGGGTGCGTGCGTCATTTTTAACGTAATAGGGGAAGTGAAAGACTGGAAACTTTATAGAATTAGGTAAATGATCGTTAAGATTGTGGTTGAAAGAGGAAGAGGAGAGGGAGAGCAGAGAGGACTGGGCTGGGGAAGCGATACTTAACAGAGGAAGACGATCTTTGTCCATCCAGGAAATGAGTGGTTGGGCAGACCTTTTGTCATAACCAGCCAGCTGTCAGGAAGTTTGTGGAAAAGCCTGCGTCATACAGGATAATTTGGTAAATGGCAGGGACCAACACCCCCTTGCCTGAGTGTTAAGCCTTTTTATTAGCATAAAAGGGGCCCATTCTTTAGAACAGTCTGGAAGTGCTGGTTATTACGCAATACATGCCGTTTTTTTGTGAGGGGGATAAAGGCAGAGGACACTTGTAGACAAAGTGTTAACGTATGGCTGAATTGTGTTAAAAATAAATCTCTCAGGCCTCCAACTGAGATCAAAGTGTTACAGCTGATTGTTCCAAGTCTCCAGATGCATTTTGCAGTCGGCTGATTGGTTAGGCTGGCTTCGAAATAATAATGACAGGCAACGGAAAACAGCTGCCTCTGGACACTGTGGCACAAAAACACCTGTATGCCCACTCAATCGTGCTCAATAATCCATCCGTCCATCTATTTTCTGTAACCGCTTATCCTGTTCAAGGTTGCAGGGGATCCAGAGCCTGTCCCAAAGGCAATGGGCGCAAGGCAGGGACCAGCCCAGGACGGGGAGCGAGCCCATCGCAGGGCACACTCACACGCCACTCACCCACACATGCACACCTATGGGCAATTTGCCTGTGGGGGGAAACCGGAGTACCTGGAGGAGATCCCATGACGACCCGGGGAGAACATGCAAGCTCCACAATCATGGAGCCGTGGTGAAGACTTGAACCCAGGTGTAAGGCAACAGAGCTAACCACTGTGCCCCAGTGCTGCCCATACATCCACCCAATAATATTCAATAATCTGTCCATCCAACCAATCATGTTCAATAATCCATAAAACCATCCAATCATGCTGAGTAACCTATACGTCCACCCAATCCTGTTCAATGATCCATATATACTCAAACTTGAGTTAATTGAACCCCTGGGGGAATTTGTTTGTTCCAGCAGCAGGTACACAGATATAAAGACAATAAAAAACAATTACAGTAAGGAAAGAGGTATACGAAATATATGAAATAATAAAAATAGGTATTAACAGGGCCGGTACACCCTATAGGCAACAGAGCCAATTGTCCAGGGCAGCTCGCCCTGGGTACTAAAGAAAAGAATATTAACAGTTTAGAGCAGATACATACAACTACTTTCAATATTGTGGAATGTTATTTGTAGTGCAAAAATCATGGTCAGTAATCAGAACACTCATACCTCATCCCGTTCATGTGAGATAATCTGTATGTATGTTCAAATAATCTTTAAATGATCTTCTGCTCATGGGCACACAGCTCCAGCCGGCTGAGTCACGCAACAGCCCCCATATAATACTAGAGCGTGAGGTGAATTTTAAGGTCTAGCTCATTTCACTCTGATTTCACTGGGCAGGTAGATAGCTCGTAGCTGAAGGTGGCTAACATCTGGGCCAGGAAAGGAGGCAGCCTGAATGGCCGCAGCTCTGAAGCCCTCCGCAGTCACGCAGATGAAGTTGTCCGGGGGACACAGGAGTGACTCATGGTGCAGGGACACGCTGGTCATCACCGCCCGCCTGCGAGAAGCTGCCTCAATGCTCCACTGTGCTAAACCCAAAAAACCCAGATAAGCTAGCAAGCCATAGACAGCTGGCGCAGTCACACAAACACAACCGACAAGCAAAGGGTGGGGGGGTTAGGCTGCCATGTGAGAGCAGAAGCTTGTTGGTTTCAAATCCCAGAATCAGCAGAATGATTTCAGTACTGGGCCCTAGAGCAAGGCCCCCACCCCCCAATCACAGGGGACCCTGCACTATCAAACAATATACATCATCTAAATGTATTTATTTTATTTATCAATGAGTATATGCTAAATAAATCAATTGTAAAAGCCAGGCATGGCGGGTTAAGGCTGAAAGTGGGGCTATGCAGTAACCTCTTTCTGTTTTTGGTCAGTGGTATTTCAGGTTTATTTAATGAAGAAATGTTTAAAAAGCAGGCATGTATGCAGGTGTCTCTGTATGGTTGTCCAAGAGGAGGGAAATGGACAGAATGTGGCTGGATTTTGGTGACTTCACACTGCTATGGAATCAGAAAGCCGGTGTCTATTGTGGTGAAACAAGGTCAGCTGGGAAGGTTCTCAAAGGGAGTCTCCGAAGTATGAATGTACTCCTGCACCCAGGGGCTGTCCCATAATCCTAACCCTAACCCTAACCCTGCAGTAATTACTCTATTTTTTGTTTCTTGATATACCGCCAGCACAGAGCTCCTAGGTGCTGTCCACTCGTCCTGTCTGTTACCGTGGAGATTTCCAGTGCTAATATGCACCCCCCCTCAGACCTGTGTAAATGGCAGGCAGATGACGCCTGGGACTGGGTGAACTCAAAGCTGGAGAATCACACACATGTCATTTTGGATGGTGTGTGGCTCAGCAGCGGTCAGTGTCGTACCTGTGATTGGAAGGTTGCTGGTTTAAATCCCAGAGCTGGCAGAGTCATTTCCCAGTTGGGGGCGTGAGTGCGGCTCTTAACCCCCAGTTGGGCCCTTGAGTGACGCTCTTAACCCCCAGTTGCTCCAACGATTGTCAGATCCTTCATTCTCAAACAGGCACATTACCTTGGAGAAAAGTGTCTGATATATAAAGTATGAAAAATGTACAGGCATCCATCCTTTGTGTGCTGGCTGCAGCTCAGGTTGCGTGTCTGTGGGAGAGAGGCAGGCCACATGCAGACTGATGTTTTCTGTGCCTCTGACCCCAAATAGAAGCAGAAAAGTGGGTGGCGCAAATCCCAGTGGGCTAGAGGTCTGCACCCATGCCCGGAAGGTTGTGAGTTTAAATCCCGTGACCGGCAGAGTGATCGCATCACCGTTGGGCTCTTGAGCAAGACTCTTAAGCCCAGCTGCTCCAGAAACCCTGTGCGCTGACCCCAAGCACTCCTCACTTTGGACGAAAAGTGTTTGTTAAACAAATAAGCGCAGAACCTGAAAGAGAACCTGAAAGAGAACATGCCACCAACACAAAGCACGCCAGGGCAGCTTTTCTTTCTCAATTAATCCGCACAGATCCTGCTGCTATCACTCAATTTGGGGGGGGGAGGTCATCGGGGACGATGGGGGTCACGGGGAGGTCTGGGCTCTGACGCACCATAGTCTGTGAGATCAGTGCTTTTGCGCGGTTTCATCCCTATTCCCCATGAACTGCTCTCTCTCTCTTCTGCACACACACACACACACACACACACACACGCTCCGCGCCGCTCCATCTGTGCCTGTGCTCGGTGACGCAGGCAGTGGGTGTGGATCTGCCGTCTGCTCTCTGGTTGCAGAGCAGCCCCGGTGGCCTGCTGAGAGCCCGTATGGGGCTCTGGGGAGGTGGCACAGGGACAGGAAGCTGCCATGGATGCACGGATGGGTGAGCGAATGGGCAGCCTCCAGTGACATCGATGGCCAAGTGGGGGGGCATAGAGTCCCGCGTCTTAAGTAAGGGTATCCAAGATGATGGGGCGGGCCTGAAGAATGGTGCCCCGCTGACCGACCACCTCCACAACCCCCACACCCCCCCCCGAAAAACAACTCCTGACACGTTTCTCTCCTTCCGCCGCTATATTTAGCTGGACCGAGCCGTTTCCTGACATGTTGATGGCTATTTTTACTAAATCCGGCTCTGAGGTAACAAGTGACACCTTCGGTTTCCATGCTGCTTGTTGCCTAGCGACCTGCCAGTGATGCACAGCGCTAGGGGTTACGCAGGAAATCTCACTCCGAAACCCCCTGCCTCCATTGATCCTGGTGAGCATGAGTCAGTGGAGTGTGTCTGATCCCCTGCGCCCCCCCCACCCTCCCCACCCCCCCGCACACACACACTCAGCATGCTTGCTGTCAGGGAAGAACAACAGCTACCTATGCACAGTGCTCTCCGGAGGCAAAATCAGATCCTCCGCCTTATCAGATGTGGCAACAGCAACACCGGCACCCTTCCCGGGAGAGGGGAGGCTTAAAAGGGGGAGGGGGGTGGTGATGCTGCTGAAGCGATAATGACCATAATCGTACAAGCAAAGTGTCAATAGCCCACAATCATCCGTGAAAATGTCAGGATTGCACAGAGACGCATGAGACGGCGAGCTCGCGCCACGGAGCGTCAGGATGTCAGCATGAAAATAGGCCCTAATTATCGCCCTTACCCCAGTCAGTCTCCACACAGCGCTCTTAAATGCTCGCCAGTTATTTATTTATTTACCTATTTATCTGAACGAATTGTCACAAGAATAAAAGGGAATTGAAAAACAGAATAATGCCATTTTGACAATGCAGTGCATGCGTGTGTGTGTGTGTGTGTGTGTGTGTTTGTGGAGGGCAACTTATAATTCCCTGGAACCTTGTGATAATATTACGTACATCAAAGGCATCACATGCATGTTCAAGTGATTAGAGATGTTACAGACGTAAATACTTTTCTGTGAGCCTTTATATGTACATTTAAAAAAATTGCTTAAATATTTTAAATCAGTAGGAAATGTCATTTTTGTCTTTAAAACAAAAATCCAAAAAAGTTTTCCGGTGTCCTTGATTTTCTTTTCACTCGGTTTTATAATTTTGATTTTTTAAAAGTGACACTTGACTATTGCAAAAGCTTGTTGACTTCGACTTGAATTGGGATTTGAAAGTGAAGCTTTACTGTCACCTGCTGTCCTAACATGGAATCGCAGTATTGCGCCGCAGGCTTGAACGGTCGATGTGCTTTTTCTGATTCCCGACGACTTTTAAAGGTGTGAATCTCCTCAGGGTTTGGTTAAGGCGCATTGACTGTTGCCAACATGCTGCTAACGCTGCAAGATGCTTGCCAGGGAGACAAAAGGGGCTGAGAATCCTCTCAGAATTCCAAGGGACACACGTATCTTTCTGCCCAGATGCTTGAAGGTTACAGCAATGTCCTCAGCCCTGCTAAGCATGGTCCAGCTTGCAGCTGCACAGGGAAGCACCCCTGACTGCAGATGGACACCATACAGGATCTCACCCAGGATACCTCTGAAATATATTGCTGCTACAGATGACTGCAGGTGCCTGGACTTGCTCTGGAGCTGGAACTCTCCAGTAGATAATGGTTAGAGGGACACTGGCTCCACCTACAGGAGGGACCTGGCCTCCCTGTTGACCAGAATGTTCTATAAACCACGTCATCTTGTTTTCTTGTTTATTTTGCTTCTTTCTCCTACGCGACACTGGGCTGTCGCCAGGCCAGCCTGCTCTGCTCACAACTCTATTGCATACATCCGCGTCGTATCGGGCGAAGATGTTTCCGGCCAGCCCCGTGTGTGGCGAACTATCCCGGTTTGCAGTTGGTCCTGTCACCGATCTGATCTTCTCCGCAGAAGCATGGAAATCAACTGCCATTCAGAAAGAAATGGTGAATATTTACATCGGGGGTGTCGATGGCCCCCTAGGTGACACGCTGTGGCTTACTAACTCTACAATAATGATAAAATCCCCTGCATCACCCCCCGGTCACCAGATTTCGAGGGTCATGTGTCTTTCTCCAGGCTGCTGGGCTGACCTTCCCCTTTTCTATTCTGGAGGCCGGCCGTTATTTTTGGCGAAGGAGGAATAAGGTAATCCTGCTGACCGCTTTGGAGGGAACCGTCCAGCACACGCTGTCAGCAGCTATGGGCTGGGGGGTGGGAATGCTTAGGGTCAGACGACCTGGATGCAGAGGTCACGTGACAGTCCAGCCGCACATGACCAGCATGACCAAATACAAGAATAGGAGCCTTTGCAGTGTCTGCACATTGGTAAAATGGGCGTAGCAGAGCAAAAGCCAGTGGGCCACGGTCCGTCTGACCCTGACAAGTGCATCAGCACAGACTGGATTTTGTCAGATGCATATTATAATTATGGTCACAAAGCTGTCCTCCTTTCGGTGCATGTCAGTCAACTTTAATCTCAACATACATATATGATAAACAGTGGGCTGAGTCGCTGAAGTCGTGGCACTGTTTGACTAATGACGTATTTTGAAAAAAAGAAACAGTAGTGCCCCTTGGGTGGGGGGGTGGTATATTCTCCCAGCATCCCACACCCCTCCCAACCCAGTCCAGAGACAGGCAGTAAGGTGACATGGCATTTCAAAGCTACGATGGACTGTGTGTGTGAAAACAGTCCTCAGAAGCTTGCTCGTTAAAGGCATCGACTTGTGATTGAGGGAGGAACCTGCTGTTGAACCCTTAAATGAAGAGATGAAGCTGACTTCCCCAGTAAAATGTTCTTGGCTTTTCCTATCGTAATGATATCTGTATAATTACTGAGGCTGCAGGAGCCTGGATGATCCGGCATAGTGTGGTGCTGCTATCCATGAGCCCAGGGGCCCAGCAGGCCCCGCGCACAGCCCCCAGCGCGTCAGCGGACAGCGTAAACACTTCAGAGGTTCTCTAGAAGGCGGCGTTGCGTAAGCTAGCCCGTTTGCCCAGAAAATAGCATTCCACCATTCTAAAAGCAGAATCCCAGGCGGAGCGCGGGCCGCCCACGTCTTCCGCTGCGGGTCAGTGGGAGCCGGGGGTGCGGGGGAGGGTGACGCCATCGGCTCCTGCGTGTGGGGGTGGCGGGCAAGCAGCGGACGGGCGGCCGAGGTGGTGGGCGCGCGGAGAGCCGGAGGCTTCCGGGGCGAGTGGCCCAGAGCTGTATGAGGAAGTGAGCACTGAGCGAGGAGGTGTTGGGGGGGATACTGAGCATGAAATCACTATCACTGTCGCTCTGACATCTGCATACAGCAATAAGGAAAACGACACCTTCAAGGGCTTCATTTGCAAATCTGTTGTGCAGGTGAGGCTGCCGGCCTGGGCGCACACTTACTCCACAGTGATAACCGCACACCGGTCCTGCATGACTAAGGAGCGTGGGCCGGAAATGAATTATCTCAACATTTACGTGTGATCTCAAAAGAGGGCCTGTCCAGTTTCTGTTTAACTTCAACAGCCCAGTGTTTTGGTGTGTCTTTTAAAACACACCTTTATCTCCTGCGGTTTCCTAAAACAAAGGTGAGAGTTGCCAAATCACCAACCGGTCCAACCCAGTTCCCACTGGCCTCTGCTATACAGTTAAGTGGTTTGCTTAACTATAAAAGGCCTTGATTAGGTTTTTGCAAGTCCACTAGTAAGGAAACCACGTTGGTCATGGCTGCCATGGAGATATGCTCTGTCATATGAACAAGAGCCATAGAGAGGGACACTGGTTAAGGACATTGCCTCATAACCACGCCGTCACTAGTTCACGGGCTACAGTAAGCAACCAGACCCCAATCACCAAAGAGCTATCAAAGTAAAAATATATATACAGTGCCTTGCAAAAGTATTCACCCCCCTTGGCATTCTCTCTATCTTGTTCCCTTACAACCTGGAATTTAAATGGAATTTGGGGGGGGGGTTGTATCTTTTAATTTATACAACACAATTGTCATGCCCTGCCCGTCAGATCCTCCCGTGTGCCACGCCCCCTCGTTCCCCTGGTGCTAATCCGCCTGTTCCCAGCTGTTTTGTATTTGACAATCAGCGTTAGCTGTATTTAGTCTGCCCCAGTCCTGTCTCCCTGGTCCGGTATTGTCGTAGCATGTCAATGCTCGCTATCGCGCTCGCTCTCGTTATTCTCGCATGTTTGTTAATAAACACCCTTTTGAAGGGTTATACCCCGCAGCCTGCCTTCATGGGTCGTTCCTCCCGCCGCACACGTGACAGACGACACAGAACAGGCAAACAGGGAGCAAACGCGAGAGCGACCATAAGAGGCATGAACCTCACAAAGACGACACAGAACAGGCAAACAGGGAGCAAACGCGAGAGCGACCATAAGAGGCATGAACCTCACAACAATTACCACTTGGCAGATGCAAATCATGTTTTTTATTGTGAAACAAACAAGAAATAAGACAAAAAAAGACAACCTTAGCGTGCATAACTACTCACCCTCCCTCCAGGGTCAATACTTTGTACAACCACCTTTTGCAGAAATTACAGCGACAAGTCTCTTCGGGTACATCCCCACAAGCTTGGCACATCTAGACACTGGAATTTTATCTTCATGGCAAAACTGCTCCAGCCCCGTTTTTGTTGGATGGGTGCCGCATGTGTACAGCAATCTGTAAATCATACCAAAGATTCTCAATTTTGTTGCTTTAGCAGTGTGTTTAGGGTCATTGTCCTGCTGGAAGGTAAACCTCCATCCCAGTCTCAAATCTCTGGAAGACTCAAAGAGGTTCACTTCAAGAATTTCTCTATATTTTGCGCCATCCATCTTTCCTTCAATTCTAGTTTCCCAGTTTCCCAGTCCCAGTCGATGAAAAACATCCCCACAGCATGATGCTGCCCCCACCATGCTTCGCTGTGGGAATGGTGTTCTCAGCATGATGAGAGATGTTAGGTCTGCCCAGACATGCCGTTGTCCTTGATGGCCAAAAAGTTCTATTTTAGTCTCATCTGACCACACCACCTTCTTTCACGGTCTCCAATATGCCTTTTGGCAAATTTCAAATGGTCTGCCTGGCAGACAGGCTTTTACTTGGCCCCTCTTCCATGAGGCCCAGCTCTGTGCAGCGTGCGGCTTATAGTGGTCCTATGGACAGTTACTCCCATCTCTGCAGTATAGCTGCCCAGCTCCTTCAGGGTTATCTTTGGCCTCTTGG
>JAODKN010000027.1:20469737-20487804 GCA_026774425.1 Petrocephalus zakoni
CACAGAGGGTCCCGCTTGATTTAGTCTTTTCAAAACACTTTCTCCCCCAGGAGGCGTAAGTATGGCCTCCCATTCAAGAGTAGCACACACTTACATTACCAGAGAGGCCCTTAATGTGTGTCCAAACCGAGCATCACCGGGTCTGGTCACATGACGGCATCTGAACCAATCAACAGTAACCTGTTCTCTCTCTCTCTCACACACACACACGCACACACACACATGCATCACAGTTCAGACTGGAAAGCTACCAAGTTGAACATTGACAGCTTTAGGTTTATACCCTTTTATACGACAGCTTTAGGTTTATACGCCCACTGGGTCTTACCAGCAGGGGGCACCCAGACGCAGTAGTCCGGGTCATTCTCAGGGTACTGGGTGGACGACGTGGCTGGGGGCTGGGAAGAGAGAGGTGTGCAAATGAGGGGTGTTGAACAGCCCAGACGGTCTCCAAACAGCTCCCCCCATTTACGTTACGCGTTTACTTCATCTGGAAGGAGTTCAGATTAGGGCTGAATGATTTTAAGAAAAAATCTAACTGCGATTTATCTGACAGATATTGAGATTGCGCTTTCATTAGCGATTTTTTTTTAACTATACGTGTAGGCCTATAAAAAACTAGTTGAACACAACTATACACTGAAATCAGAACTGTGCTATACATTAATCCATAGATAAGAATGGAAATATTTTTACATTTTAAGTACTGTGTTTGCAAACATCGCTCAACCACTTTTTTACCCTTGTATGTAGTGTGTCCGGAAAGTCTCATGTACACAAGGGTCAAATTAGCAGAGAACAATGACGCATAAAACTACTATCACAAAAGGTGCAACTGTGTTAAGTTAAATAAAGTAATGAAAATAAAACAATTCCAGTAATATATTAGGCATCTTATGGCTGAGGCTGCTTGGACCCCTAATAATAGAACCTTTCTGTCAGCAAACTCTGACCATTACATAAGGAGGTAAATCACTTACGGCTCAGCAGCGGAACCAATATTGTTTTTGCACTGCGGATGTGACGCTTTCCTTGGGTTTCACGCATCTGTTGTTTGTGGGTGTATACGCAGTCACTTTGGGCCAATTCTGATTGGTGAGCATGATTGGCATGCGAGGAGCACGGCACTTTTGATTGGTGAGACTGACTGTCACACAAGGTGGATGGCATGAATTTGCATAACTGTTCTCACGACAGTTTTAAACCCTGGGTCAGACCTGCTGTATAATGCATATCCTAAATCGCAGCCTTTGCGATTTGCTAATCACATTGTTTCAAATCGCGATTTTGATGTGAAATCGATAAATCGTTCAGCCCTAGTTCAGATCATAGCCCAGGCAGCATCATCCGGTCCTCACCTTGTTGGGCCCATACACCTTCCTCCTCTTCTTTACTTCCTCCTTCGGGTTTGACTGGAGAGCCTTCTTATCACAGCCACCGTCACTGTGCTCTGAGACTGCAAACAGTGTGAGGAGTTCACTTTGGTGGATCTATGCCACGATGGCCGGACGGTGCTCACACACAAACACACACCCGGTAAGTCTCCAGGACACGTGCTCGACGGCCACCCGCCCTCCTCCTCCTCTGCTCCCCGGTCTGGTGTCAGCCCTTCCACTAGTTTTGGGCCCTTGGGACTGCTCATCCCTAAACACATCAGTTACACTCACATCATAAAAAGGTGGTCATGCTGTTTCTAAATCCTTGGATGTTTCTGCCACCTGCTGGTCAGAAGCAGAACTACACTCACTAACCAGCCCACCTGTGCCAATGTGAGAATGAGACTCAGGTGCCACCGATGAGCCGCTCTCTATCGCCGCGTCTGCTTCGCACTGCCGAGTCTTCTGCCCGCCGGATGGGCTCGCCTGCTGCTTCCCCACTTCCTCCTCTTCCTCTTCCTCCTCCTCTCCACCAGGGGGCAGCTCCTTTGTGACAAAGAGCTCTGCGGGCAGGGTGGGTCGCTTTGGTGGCACTTTCTATGGTATGGGAATAATGGGGGTGGGATTTCAGTGACACCTGGCCTGGTGGGGGGCTCCTGGTCCTGAGGCCTGAACAGAACTCACCCCGATGGTCCCCGTCTTCAGCTTAAACTTGCTGCCCCCTTTCATGGCGCCGAACATGGGCAGAGCAGGCTTTTTGGCCTCTGCCTGCATGCCGCCATGCTCTCCTGGACTGCAAGAGGAGGTTCAGAACTGGTAAACATACATGTATTGCAAACAGATTTCAAAGTAATGTTTTAAAATCTTATATTATAAAAATTAAACAATAACAGCAATGGGGGGAAAAAACAGAACTTCCTGAGTAAGCTAAGAGTGCAGGCAGATCTGAATGCACCCAGATCACATGACCCCTGTGTGACCCCGTCCTCCTCCCAGCACGCTGCCCTACCTGGCCTGTAGGGGGGGCAGCTGTGCTGGCCTGGTGAGCTCCATGAGCCTCCGGAGGCGCTGGGCCTCCCGCCGCAGCTCTGCCACCCGCACATGCGTCTTCCTGCGCTCGACGCTGTCCAGCGGGCCCGGCGCGTTCACGGCACGCATGAAAGCGTCCAGGGGGTCCTCAGACGAGCGCTGCGCTCCACCTGGATAATCAGAACCTGGGTCAAACTGCCTGCAGTTAAAACGCGAGTCGAACCTGAACGTGAAGCTGACCGCCACTTGACTGCGAGTGAAACATGGTCTGAATATAGAGCCAACAGCAGCTGGAATGCGAGTCAGACCTGGTTCTAAAGGCTGGACACCGTGCTCTGAATGTGGAGCCATCCACAGCCAAAGCACGGCTTAGAGCACGGCTGAGGTCCACTGAACACTCACCCTTGGCTGAGCTACTCAGCTTCTGCTCCGTCTCGCCCAGCTCCTTCTCCACCTCGCGTAGCTTCTCTGCCTGCAGGTGATGAATTCTGTGAGTGACCACGATGCTGGGGACACCCCCCGTCAGGGAAGGGGACGGGGCATCTGCGGCCTTACCAGCGAGTCGTAGGTGTCGGGCCTCTCCTCGATCTTCCCCGCTTTCTTCATGCGCTCCTTCCTCTTCCTCTCCACCACCCCGGTGCGGTCCAGGAAAGTGTCGTCGTCGCTGTCGTAGAAGTCCTCCTCCTCCCAGTTCTTCTTCTTGCGTTTGCGGGACACTGAATGAGTGGGACGGACAACCACCCCGTGAGGACCGGGACGGGCACACCCCCCCGTGAGGACCGGGACAGGAGGGCATTACATTGGAATTCCACTCGGGTATTTTAGCTAAAATGATGATAACATTACTTGGGTCTTTCCCAGATGGCACCACAAGGAAAGCACCTTGGATTTAGGTCTGAAAAGACCCAAAGACTGTCATTATTTACGGCTGACTGGTATTATAAGCCAGCCTAAAAGGGGAAATGATCCTGGCATAATTGCACTAGTTCCCCACAATAAAGAACAGGCATCCCTGCTCAGGCCCCCCCTCCCCACTCAGGTCCCCCCCTCCCCGCTCACCGGCCTCCTGCCTCAGCAGGCCACGTGCCTCCAACATGCGACATGCATCCAGAGAGCACTGGATAGCTGCCTCCTTCTTCTTCCCAGAGTGGGTCACCTCAGCCACCAGCTGCCGGCCCTGAGCGTCGTCTACAGGCAACCTGGGTGCACAGGGAGGCACCGTAAGCCTGACACAGACCAGAATGTGCCCGAAAAGGGACATCCGCCACCAGAACCAGTGAGAGCAGGTGTCAGGCTTACTTGATCCTGCAGGTCCAGGTTCCGTGGCCCTTGTCTTCATACTCATATTCCAGCTCCTCTCCTGCAATCAGAAGGTGGTTACTGAGCCGAGCCGCGAACGGCCGATCTTCACGGCAGCAGGACGAGTCTCACACCTTCTCTGTCGAAGAAGCCCTGCAGAGCTTTCTTGGGGTCCTTCAGATATGCCGCCTCCTGGTCCTCCTGAAACTCCATGGCAAAGGGGTTCTCCTCATTCTCATCCTCTTCGGGCAATGGTTCTTCTTCTGGGGATAGATGAGCAGGGACAGAGACCAACTATGAGCACCTGCATCTCCTCATAATAGTCACTCCGTAGCAGGTCCGGTGCTTCTATTT
The DNA here is from genome assembly GCA_026774425.1 of Petrocephalus zakoni. Taxonomy (NCBI): domain Eukaryota; kingdom Metazoa; phylum Chordata; class Actinopteri; order Osteoglossiformes; family Mormyridae; genus Petrocephalus; species Petrocephalus zakoni. Next base: position 20,473,796 of record JAODKN010000027.1, read on the forward strand.
TAATGTCAAGTGAATGAGATTCATACAATGATTCAAACCAAAACAGAAATAAACAGACAAGCCACTAAGGCTGCTCAATTATGGAAAAAATCATAATCATGATTATTTTGGTCAATACTGAAATCACGATTATTTAACTCGACTACTTATATTGCTCCGTGACTATGGAAATACACTGCATTTACTGCACATAAAGAACAGCAAATGTGACATTTTCATTGATACCTTCCTATTAAACTTTCCCTTAAAGAATAATATTCAAATATTGTATAAAATAGTAAAGCAAGTAAATAAAATCAGCAAAGTGGTGCAGTTCCACAATCTCATTGTTACGCTCAGCCCCGCCCTTCGTGTTTTGTCCCCTGTCTTGCCCTCTGGCGGGGCTTGATTTGCCGTACCTGACCCTCGTTGTGTTTGCCCAGTGTAATTTGCTCCGCTTGTTTCCCCTGACCAGCTGCCTCTTGTTTGACCCTTAATGTGCTGCCCTATTTTAGTCTGCCCTAGTCCAGTCTCCCCTGTCGGTCTTTGTCGATGCATGTTTGTGCTCGCTACCGCGCTTTCACCTGTTTTGTACCCTGTATACCCTAAATAAATGCCCTTTGAAAGGGCTCAACCCCACAGCTGCTACCATGGGTCGTTCCTCCCACCGAAAGCGTGACACTCATGAAAAAAAAAATACTAAATATGTAAATATTTTTAAAAATTATGAAAGGTTTAACTAGCGAGTGCATCTTTTATTGATGACTGCGCTGTGAAGGATGCCGATACGGGTTTGCTGCTTTGCCTTTTTCATTTCTGTATGAGTTGGTCGTAAATCAGATGGTGTTTTAATTTTAGGTGGTTAAAGAGATTTGCCGTGTTGCTGAATGGCGCAGACACCACCGAGCAGCAAAGCTTGCACACAACATTTTTGACCCATGTCTGTATCTTCAAATCCAAAGTGTGACTTTTTAAAACACCACCACCGGAATACACACGTGAGTTTAGCCTTCGGAAGGGGTGTGCGCGAATCATTCGGAAAGCAAGACAAAATAAGAGTATACCAGCAGTGTAATGCTGCAAAATGATTTTAATAATAATAGTTTTTTGTCTGTAACTGTTTTTGTGATTGTTTGAAGCCGAAATCTAATTCGGAATAAAAATATGATTAATTGCACAGTCTTGCAAGCCACAACATACCTACAGTGCTTACTTTGGGATGGGAATATAAATTATAAGTACAGGATTACCAGTGCCGATTGCTCACCCATGCCCCAGGAACATCCCGAATCCTCTTTGGAACTCTTGGTCCTGGTGCTGGATTCTCGCTCCTCTTCCTCCTTCTCCTCCTCCTCCTCCTCATCAGAGCCATCTCCCATCATCCTCTTCTCCAGCTCTGCCCTTTGCTTGCGGGCTCGCTCCCTCAGCTCCGTCACTGTCAGCTCAGACTCTGCCTCCTCATCAGACACGGGACCCTACAGGCACACCAATGTCTGGTCAGTACACAGCAACCCACCATCTCTTCCACCCATCGCAGGGCCATGGCAAGGCTGAAACTCATCCCAGGCAGCATAAGACAAGGTACAATAGACGATGCCAATCCACCAGAGGGCGCGCGCGCGCACACACCTACACACGCACACTAGTGTCAGAGAAAAATCTGCACAACAGCGAAGAACATTCAAGTAACACTAAACACAGGGTGGAGGGCAGGACCCAAACCCCCAACCAGGGCAGTAGAGAGGTGGCAGCATCGCCCACTGCACCACCAGTCTGACTAGGTATACCACTCTTATTTCAAATGAAATCAGCACAACAAAGAACGATGCTGTCAAGTGGCCACGTTTTTTAAATCCTAAAAGCTGAAATGTTATCCGCTGCACCAGACGCACATAAGCGCCTATAAGATGTAGGCCATGGACAGAGCTGGCACGACTCGCCTGCAGGACGAACAGGCGTGTGCTCCCCCCGAATTTGAGCACATGTCCGACCCGCAGCCTGATGTAGGTCTTCGGCGGGATCTTGTTCTTGTTGATGAAAGTGCCGTGCGTGCTGCCCAGGTCAAAGGCGTAGAAACCGGCCTCTTCCCCGACCATCCCCGGCTCCCCCGGGCGGCTGCGGTACTGGACCACCGCGTGATACCGTGAGATGGAGGGATGCTCCAGAGACACGTCGCAGACGGGCAGGCGCCCGAACACGAAGAAGCTCCTCTCGGCGAGCGGCACCGTGTCCAAAATGGTGCCGTTCTTCAGGAGCTCGAACGAGTAGGCGGTTTCGGCTAAGCCGCCCCAGGGAGGCTCGGTGTAGGGCAGAGGGGGGGCGGCACTCAGCTTCCCATCCGGCGGAGGTTTAGCGGGGAACCTGGCTCTGCTTTTCTCGGGCGCTTTGGCGGGGGCTCCGTTCCTGTCCGCTTTGGTTACCTTCTCCGACGAAACGGCGACTTTTTCGGGCGCGGACGGGGCGCCGCTGGCGTCCTCCTCCCGGCCCGTCGCCTCGCCTTCGGGCTGACATGCCGCCTCCGACGCCTCGCCCGGAGCCGCAGCGACTCCCTTCCGACTCAGAACACCGGGGACAGCGAACAGAGCGGGTTTCTTGAAAGGGTCGCCCGTTTCTCCTGGGAGAGTATTCACGACGCCTTTCCTCTCGCTGTCCCCTTCACCCCCAGCAACGCCCACTACAACTGGTTCGCCGGTGGCTTCAGCTTTTTCACCTGCTCGTTCTTCCATTTTCCGAACGTGCGTAGACGCCTCCATGTTGGCTTCGGTACGCCCTCTAAATGCTTCCGTTCCGGCTTCGCGATAACTAAAGGTCCCGAGTAAGCTGGTCTGTTTCAGCGAGACATTTTCAAATAACAACAAGATTTGTTAATACTGACACAAAAACGCAAGCATATTTCTTTATCTGGACTATTACTCGATTTTGATTATGCAGTTTTATAGAAAATAATTGACTATACATCAGGAACTATTTTAATTAGCATTTGCTTCCACCCGGAGCAAAATATACGCCGGCGCCTTGAGTTTCATTCGGAAAGCGTCGAGCTACTGTCATAAGTGGTTGACCGCGTATCGAAAGTGCATATTAAGTGAGTATCGTTCCATGTAATAATTTAACTGGTGCGGTAATGGCTACACATGGAAAATAACGCCATTTAGGAGTAATATCTAATCTGTGCTGGCGGTCGCTTATGAGCTGTTCGCATCTCCACTGGTAAACGGGTGTGGGTTTGGCGCTGTCGGGCAACGCGACTGTCCTGTAAGTTCTCTAGACTTTAAATATGTGCCAGGTGACGCATCTAAGCGAAGTTCCCGTTATTTCTAATTGAGATGTGTATGATTCAAAGCCACAGGCTGGATGATGCCGTACTGGGGCGAAATCCCGGTCCCGGCGGCGCCGCCTAGCCGCAGCTCCTTCGACCTGCTGCAGCGGGAGTTCCGCTCCGTGGAGATGCAGGACCCGCCCTTGCATCAGCCTTCTGCCCAGCGCCCGAGGCCGACCACTATGCTGGACATCCCGTCGGAGCCCTGCAGTCTCACCATCCACACCGTACAGCTGTGCCAGCACGCCCGCCGCCTCCGCGCTCTCCTGGCCACCGCCCAGGGCCAGCCAGCTACAGAAGGCGTTGCAAAACTCGAAGAAGGGGAAGCGCTACCGCCACGGCCTTTAACGCCGGCCGTCCCTGACGATCTGCTGCCCCTAGACAGCAAGGCGCCCAGGCAGCCCTTCCAGTTACGACACAGTGACCCAGAAAGTGATTTTTATAAGTAGGTCCCCGTTAGGTTTTACTTCTTGGGCACATGATTATGGTACAGCCAGATGGCTTAGAGGTGCCTGTCATCCACTTGCTGAGGGGGTGTCCCATCTCTCTGCAGGGGCAAAGGGGAGCCGGTGACGGAACTGAGCTGGCCGTCCTGCCGACAGCTCCTCTACCAGTCTGTGGCCACGGTGCTGGCCCACGCCGGCTTCGAGTCGGCCCAGGAGAGTGTGCTGGAGACGCTGACGGACTTGGTGCACGAGCACTACTTGCGGCTCAGCCGGTTGCTCCGTGTGGCCGTGGACCGCGAGGCGTGCCTCGGGACGACTCCGTTTCCCGACGTGGTGGAGCAGGTCTTCCACGAGGTGGGCATCGGCAGCGTGCTGGCCCTGCAGAAGTTCTGGCAGGTCCGCATCAAGGATTACCATAGCAACATGCTCCAGGTGAGGCAATGCTCTGGGGGAAGTGAATGAACGTGGGGGTCAACGTGAATGAAATGAATTTCTTACAAATGGATGTACGAGTGATTTAAGCAGCAAGGATGATATTATGACTGGCTTGGGGAGTTTGTGCAAATGCAGTGGTAAACTTCATACTGATTTTTTAATGTGTAGTAACATTAAAACATAAAAATTGCAAAGCTTGCTACGTTTTCTTTCCTATGACACTAAAAATATTTTAGCAAAACTTAAGCCCCCCCCTCCCTACTGCTCGGCTAATTTTATCACCATGACTTAAAAATTCTGGAACTGTATTGCAATATAATGTTGTTTTTGAAACCACAGTATACCGTGGTATAATGTCCAAACAGTATGAAAGTATGAAAAAGCTTGAATACAACCCAAGCTGTCATGTGAGAATTTTATATGCATAACCTGTAATGTCAATTTTAATAATATAGCACATCTCCCAATCCTGTAATGAACTTTAATAGCCATTTTTGAATTCAGTACAAAACACCCCTCCTCTGTTGTGACAATGTCATTCTGTGCCGGTACCAGTTTTTCGTGCCAGTGGAAAATGAACACAAGAAGAACCACTCATTTCAGTACTGTTCTGAAGTAGCTTGTGCTGTGGGAAAAGTGCCCTAAGACTGTTCTATACCTTCTGATGTGGCATCAAAGTCCTTATGGTCAGATTGGTTTGTGCTCTAGGATGTGTTATTCAGCTCTGAGTTTGTCTAGGGAAGCTCTCTTTCTAGCCTCAGCATCGTGAGATTCCCCAGTTCCCTATGCTCCTTCTGCCTCGTGACTTTTAATTGGACATTGTATGTTGATTGACAGTCAAAGGACCTGTAGGATCTGTCACTGACGACTGTGGCTGGGCTTCCACCTCAGGTGTGCCGGGAGCTGTCTGAGGAGTACGAGCGCCTGGTGAACCCAGACAAGGCGGCTGAGGACTCCAAGCCTCTGAAGGTGAAGGAGGAGCCCCTGAGCGACATCGCCTTCCCCGTGAGCGAGGAGCCTGAGGCTGACCTAGCCTCTGGGGACCAGGCCCTGCCCATCGGGGTGCTGGGCACCCCCTGCGAACGCCTGACGGGGGCCTTGGAAGGGGACAATTCACCGCACTCCTCAGGTATGTGCCTGGGCAGGCCCTTGGCACACAGTGGCCTGTCTGCAGGACTGATGGGAGGGATGATGGTTCGACGCTCATTTCTCTGAGCGTTAGCGGAAAGTCCTCCTGCCATTGGTAGTTGCTGTGTTGAGGACGTTGACCTTTGGCCGTGTGTACCAGCAGCGACGGGCCCGGCGGCGGCAGCCGCGGCAGGAGTAGCGGGATCGGCGGCGGCGGCAGGGAACAGCTCCCCCTTGTGGCACCTGGCGCAGGTGAAAATGGAGCCGCAGGAAGCTGAGGAAGGCCAGGTGTCAGGCCACGGGGTCCTGGGAGGCGACGTCTTTGAGGAAGAGCCCATGTCCACCATGAGCGAGACAGGAATCCCGCCTTCCCCGGGGGGCGTGGCTTCTGACGGCAGCTACCCCTCCCACTCGCCCGATTCGCTCATGGGCTCCTCCCCTGTCTTCAACCAGCGGCCGCGCAAGCGAGCGAAGAAGATGTGAGGGTGCGGCGCCACCGCTCTATCAGCGGGCGGGGGGGGGGGGCTGCCCGCTTTTTAAGCCACAGTTACAGACGATCCTGATGCAGCGTCGCCACCGTCTGTCCCTGTGGCTTTTTGGACTTCTTACAAGCGCTTTTAAGATGTGTATATTTGCAAAATGACCCTGCTCCCTCCCTCCTTCTGTCTCTCTGCTTCACCTGACAGATCATTTTGATACAACAATAAAGCAGCCCTTGCTTTTTGGTGGCTGTGCGTCTGCTGGTTTCACATGTTACGTTTACGTCCGTTTAAATTGCAGATGCCTCCGGTCCAGGGTGACGTACGAGTGAGACAGAATGTGGCTGCAGAAATCTCGACTTTATTAAATGGGAGATTAGGGTTATCTCCTTTCAGGAAACTGGCAGTCTTGAGGCAGTCTGATGCGGTCACAGTTCTGTTTTCTAATGACAGTTAGGCGACGTGTGTGTTTATTGCCTGAAGTCCGTAACATCCCAGAGAAATGCCCTCCCCTTCCTCGATCCCCAACTTTAAATGGATGCCGAAGTTTGCGATGCTAATGAGTGGAACCTGCAGGCCAGGTTTCGCCTCTCGTTTAGCTTGACGAATCGCAGGTGATAGCCTACGGCCCCCGCCGCCATTTACGGGACCATTGGACCAGCGTGTGATTTGCACGGAATGCAGATGAGTTCCGAGGATCGCAAGGTCTGGAGATCTTCATTAACCATTCCGTTCCTGCGCGTCGCGCTTGCCGCGTGAGCTTCGTGCCGTGGATATTTCCATGGGACACCCCTGACCGTCTGCCGACGCTGCCCTAATTGTGCCCGGAAATTATTCTGCATGAACAGACGTGATGAAATTAGCATCTGTTTACCTTAATGGGACGGCATGGAAATTATGACATACGGAGTAATTACACTCAGATGTCTGCATGGAGGAAGCAAAAGGACATTGGTCTAGGATAATGGCAAATTAATTACAGCTCGCATACATTTGCATATTAATTCTGAGTGCTCTGTGATTACCTGTTGTCGTCATTTTTTTTTAACAGTCTTTTGTTCCAGGTAAAATATTGGCTCAAGAAAACAGTTGAGAAACAGCCTTGGTGCAGGAGTGAAAAATGGGATTTCCATGTCTGACTCAGGCTCTCGGAGCTGCATGAAGCTTTTTTCCATGGTGTTCTATCACCTGGGTAGAGATCATGCATCTCGCATTGTGACCAGTCAGGTTGGCTGTGCCCGACTTGATTCATAAACTCTGCCGGTATTAAGCATGATCGGTTTGAAATTGCTGAACTGGCAGGGGTGCATCGAACTCAATGGATGGCAATGCGGGGGCTCTTTACTTGCAAGGCATTGAACTCAAGCCGTGAGCACATTTGTTTGAATGTGTATGGATTGATCATGTACTTAACCATGAACCATGAGCTTAAATTTTATGTCATGGCTTTGGTCAGGGCCCTTTGGTTCTGTGGTCTCTGATTTAAGGTGGGTGGCATAGAGACAGCCTTTGATTTCAGGAAGGCCTCTGATTTCAGGCAGGCAGCGTGGGGATAGCCTCTGATTTCAGGTGGGCAGCACGGGGATGGCCTCTGATTTCAGGTGGGCAGCACGGGGATGGCCTCTGATTTCAGGCGGGCAGCACGGGATAGCCTCTGATTTCAGATGGGCAGTGCAGGGATAGCCTCTGATTTTAGGCAGGCAGCACGGGGCTGGCCACATATTTCAAATGGGTCTCACAGGGATGGCTTCTTATTTCAAAAGGGCCTCACAGGGATGGCCTCTGATGTCAAATGGGCCTCACAGGGATGGCCTCTGATTTCAGGTGGGCAGCATGGGGATGACCTCTGATTTCAGGTGTGCTTCACAGGGATGGTCTTTGATTTCAGGCAAGCCTCAAAGGGACAGCCTCTGATTTCAGGCTCACAGTACGGGGAAGAACTAGGGAGTGTAAATGACTGAGAGTGTTAGCTGGAAAAGCACTGTTTATAGCTGAAGGGTTTCACCTGATAGCTGTATGTTACATACTGGCTGTTTAAGGGAAGGGGACAGCAGGCCCTACTGCTTTAGTTTTCATCAAATGAGAAAATATTCTTGATGTAGGGATGAGACATTAGTGTGTGTGTATGTGTGTCTTGGATTCACGGCCCTTTGGTTGCCCTGCACATTGTTCAGCTCTCATATTTGCACAATTTTGGCTGCAAAATGCACACCTGCTCCCAAAGCTGATTTGATGGAAATGTCTTATTTTCGTTGGGTATTATCGCAGCGCTAGGACTCGTGGGTGTTTCCCTCACAGGACTGCCCACGCCTGAGGAGATGTTCACGGCAAAAGGAGAGGCTGGCACTGTTACAAAGTTTACAAGAAAATTCTAGTAGAATTAATAAAATTAGAAATGCATACTTTTCAGTGAATTAGTACTAGATGTTTTTGTTGGTGGTTTGAAACATTTACAATAATCCAAAATTACTGCATAATTAATTTACAGTGCAACATTTCTCTAGTTTTAGTTTGATGATAATTGTCTTAAATCATCCAACATAACAATAATTAACCACTTAACCGTTCCGGATGAAGTAGCAACAGGTTAATGACCTCAACATGCAGTACTGCATCCTACCAGGGGGTGGCACTGTTTACACACTCTTCAGCGTAGTCACTTGTGCTCCGAATTCTGTATTCTGCTCTGCCTCAGCATCGCCGAGCCCTTTGCCTCCTGGACGGGCAGCGATTTTATTTTCACAGGCAATGTAATCCATTGTAAATGTCTCCGCTGGCATTTGTGTTTTCCAGACTATTGTATCGCCAAATGAAAACATGCTATGAACTCTGAAATATAATTATCCCCAAAAGCCTCTTTATTTGCGTGGCTATGGATCATTCCTACGGTTCCAGCACAGAATAACTCCTACTTAAAAGGAAATAACCTGCGACAGATTGATGGTATGAGGATGGGGGGGGGGTGGTATGAGTCCAAAGATTTCCGGTGTTTTCTCACGTCAAGTTAAAGCAGATTTCTTGCACTGACAGGAAAAATACCGATATTTACAGCACTGGTAGTAAGGTTTCGGTTCCTCTGCCTCCCCTCCTTAACAGTGTCAGTATTTTACTTACTCAGTCATCCTACCCGTAGGTGTACTTAGCGGTCCCACAATGCACTGCGACGCCACGTGCTGCCGCTCTGGCTAACCACCTGGAGTATTAGATAGTAACGCAAGCTATTAGGCATAATTAAAAATTAAAAGAGGGGATTATGGCAGTGGAGCGTTACCCAATGGGAATGTAAATCCAATACAAGAAAGTTACTTAAATGATTTTTGAATCATTGTACCTGAAAATTCTATTCTGGCAGTGAATGGTGAGGGATTAGTTGGCTTATAAGAGCCCTGGTTTTCCTGAAAACGTGAATTGTGTCTATATAGTTATAGACACGGCACGCGAATTTAATGGAGATGGTGGAATAATTGGAGATGCACACAATGTGTTACACATGTGGGACTTCGTCGTGTCTCTGCGTCCACAGCAGCACGGGATCCCAGAGCTGTCCCCAGTCACGGCCATTAGGCAGGCGTGCAGCGGCTCTCTGCACCGGGCACGTGCTCACCCGCGGGCCGGCGGAACCGAGCGCGGCCCGTGACGCGCGCATGCGCGCCTCGCACTTCGCTCGGCGAGACCGTAAATGCGAGTCGTTCCCTCGGCGTACAGTCAAAAGAAACGCGGATAGGGGAGGGCGAGATGTCCGTGCCGTTTTAGCGCCCTGCGATGATAAATCAGCGAGGACGGGTTTGAATCGGCTGCTGGTGCCAGAGTCTGAGGGGTGACATTAAACAGAAACCTGCATCAATTCCTCAGGGTCTGAGGCGACAGGCAGCCTGCAGCTGTGTGTGTGCAGGCACTCTGCTTTCAGATACATCAAATCCTCACCTAGGAGAGGATGTACTACACCAGTCCATTACACAACAAGGCATTCATATTTCACAATAATTACCACTTAAGTACCATTAAAATACGTTTAATATAATATCATAATATCTGTTAGGCAACATCCTTGGCTGTGCTAGGGATGAATGTGGACTGTCAGGTGTGTTTCTTTTTCTGCCAAACATCCAGGAGACTCTGCTGCGCTCATGAAAGAGGCACATTATGCAAATTGTGAACATGCTTATCTCGCTATATGAATGGATGCGTTTGTAAGATTTATGTTGGGCCCTGATGAGCACCTGTCGTCTGCGAGTGCAATAACGATGCAATTATGTCTAATGTTGGATGCATTTCCCTTCATGGTCATTGTTTATTTATGTGTGTGACTGTTTACAGGAGGTGCTCAGGGGAAAACCAGCCACGACTCAATCTTTCTCAACCCAGTCCACGGGGGCCCCCAGACCATGTTTTGCCCCCTCCCCCCCCAGTCCCGCTGTCCTGTTCACGTCTCCAGCTCGTGGCCCCACTCAGCTGCTCACGTCTCCAACCTGCATCACCGCTCCACTCGCAAAATTCATAAACACTCTTCGTAAATCAACCTTTTCAGTGTGCTGCTGAGCTGAATCTCTTCGTCCTCCCCAGACTTTCAGCTCGCACCCTGCACGTTTCCTCTGGTGCGGTGCGGTAAGACTAAAAATCATAACGGAAGCCACAGATGAAGAGTGACTCCCCTCTGCATAAGATCGTTATATAAACTTCCAGGCCTAGGTCTGCAGTGTCTGCGCTTTCACGCCCCGTGGGTCATGGCAAATTCACCTCTCTCCCACTCCGCACGCTAAGCCGCTCTGTGAAAGGTTAAGCAAACACTTTGCTCTTGATAAACGGACTGACATGGGGCCGTAGTGGGAGCGAGAGCTGGGTCCGCTGGGCTCTTTGATTTAGCTCTGATTTAAGCATTTGATGCAGAGCATGTGACCTAGTGGGGATGCGGATCACATGACATAGATGGGACAACTTGCTTTTTCTATAGCTGGATCTGCCATAATGGGTAGCCATGTGCACACACAGACACACACATGCATGCACAGTCCACAAATTCATATTTTTATGAGGACTCTCCGGTGTGAGTGAGGGGTCCCACAGCATTGGCGAGTGTCAGCCCATGGAGTGGGGCGGCGGCCCCTGGAGCAGGGCTGGCTCCAGTGTGAGTGAGGGGCCACGCGGCGTTGGCGAGTGTCGGTCCCTGGAGTGGGGCGGGGGCCCTGGAGCAGGGCTGGCTCCAGTGTGAGTGAGGGGCCACGCGGCGTTGGCGAGTGTCGGTCCCTGGAGTGGGGCGGGGGCCCTGGAGCAGGGCTGGCTCCAGTGTGAGTGAGGGGCCACGCGGCGTTGGCGAGTGTCGGTCCCTGGAGCGGGATGGCTTCTGCAGTGCCCAGCGCTACTGTAAATAGCAGCACAATGTCCAATAAAGTCAGGCTCTCGTTAGCATCAGCTAGCAGCCGTGGCATGCCGGCGTGAGGTGGCATTTCCTGTCAACCCCCGACACCAGTCCGGAGAAAAATGGAAAACTGTGACAAAATAGGAAGTTCAGTGTTGCTACGGTGCACCTAATACGTGCCTGAAAAACCTTGCTCTAAAATCCAGCACTAAAATACACATATCCAATGGGAAAAACACCGTTGACGGAATGCGTAATGGGTAGTGGGGAAGTCTTCGGTTTTTCATATTTAATCCATTTTCCCCGTTTGACATATTAATCAGCTAAAAGGTGAAGGCTCCTCAAGAGGATATAGAACATCTGTCCATTTTTGAAGAAACCAGTATGGCCGCTCGGTGAGGACTGAAACCGGCACTGGTCTCCCCGGCTGGTCTGAACCCACTCAGCCATTACAGTTTGCCTTCACCATTCAGTTGATTAATATATCACACTGGGGTCTCGGCAGGTTTGGGGGGGGTGTTTCTGTACCGGCTGTGCCCCATGCCCCGTGCAGGTGTGGGTTGTGCACCTTCATGCCATGCAGGCTGCTTTGAAAGGTCATGCCGCTCGGCCTCTGAGGCACTGCCACTCTGGGATCCACCGCCCTTCAGCAGACATACCCCCTGCAGCGCAGACTAGGCAAGTTGTCTGAAGCTAAGCAGGTTTGGGCCTGGCCAGTATTTGGAGGGGAGGCTAAGTAGGAAAGCTGGGTCGCTGCTGGAAGAGGTGTTGGTGTGGCCAGCAGGTCAGCCCATCCTGTGGTCTGTGCAGAGCCCTAGTACAGCGACGGGAACACTGTGCTTTAACAAAGGTGCCGTCCTTCTGATGAGACGTAAAACTGAGGCCCTGACTCTCTGAGGTCACAAAAGATCCCTGGGCATCTTTCAACAGAGTAGGGGTGGCACTCTGATGCCCTGGCTAAAATTTCCTACTATGGCCCAATCAAATCTGGCCTCCTAATCATCCGCCATATATGAAATGGTGAATTCTCTCCTGCCCCTTCACCACCTTAGCTACTGTGTGCTTAGCGTACTGGTGCAGAATGGCTGCCATGACATCTTCTAGGTGGGAGCTACACAGAAGTGGAAGTTGAAGTGGCTCCCCATTGGTTCAGTAAAGTGCTTTGGGCATCTTTAAAAGTCCTATTTAAATGTAACATTCATACATTGTAGGTGTCCAATTCCCATAATCCATTGCATCCACGTCCTGTACCCCTTATTATTGCCCAGCTGTTCCTGTTCCCTCGTTTACCTTGATTGTTTCACTGTGCCTAGCTGTGTTCTTTTATCCTGGTGTGAGATTGTTAGTATTCTGCACAGCATTTGTGCGGCCTGCTTTGCCCTCATGGCTCTGACTCTGCCTAACCTGACTGCTGTTCCTGCTCGAAAAGGCACCTCCGTATCATCATGTCAACCCCAACTATCATTTTTATTATTATTTTTTTTAACGGGCATTCCTTCTCAAGCCCCATGTCTACTCCACCGGGTGTTGATGGTTTTTAACGAGATGAAACGGTGCTTTGAACACGGGGAGATGTCAAATCGTGTGAGGAGGATCCACCTTCCACGTCCTTGGCTTATTGATGGAGATGAAGGAGCCTTCAGAATGAAGGTTACAAGACCTGCCTTCAAGATCTCCAGTCACATGATGTATGGAGGACTTCGAACGTCCGGTGTCAGCACTGCAATGAGAAATTAACCTTTTTCTCTGGAAAATGTCAGTACGGGGAATTTCAAGTGGCATTTTGGGCAGAATGTGAAGTCTCTGAGGTTCTCGGCAAGTTTCCCTCATACCTGACTTGTGGTGCCTGTCTAGGCTGGGGGCATTTGGCATCTCGTAATGTGAGAGTGCAGCCAACGAGCTGGACAAGCCCTTATCCTCGGTATAATCGTATAACACTCAGGTAGCTCTGTTCATGAAGGCCCCGTGACCCCAAAGAAATGGCGTGAAGCCAGCGAGCCCGTGTCTGAATTATCAGGAGTGACAGATGGCTCTTCGCTGACAGTTAACACTGAGCCCGATATTATGTCAGGATAGGGGTGCCATGTGATTCTGAAGGGCCACAAGGAAGAGGATTTGCCTTGATTGAAATTGAAAGATTGACCAAGAGTGGCTCTAAATAAAGAGGAATCCAGGCCTGCTGTCTTAGAGGCTGGTGAGAATCTGACAAATATTATTGCTATGTACAGTTTGGGAGTGGACAGAGGGGTGGGCTATAGGACCCTGATTCCTCAGGTGTCATGTGACTAGGGGAATTTGGATCAGTCCATTGGGTAATTACCCAGGGCCAATAGGAAACAGAGGATACTGGAGTAAAAAAATAGCTGCCTAAATAATCTAGATGGATGGGGGCAAAAATGCGGCTCAGTGCTGTGCTCCTAAGAATCTTTGTGGATGTGATGATCTTGGTTTTCCCCCAGTGAGTGAGAGGTGGGGCGGGAGGGGGGGTACTCCCCCTATACAGGAAAGCAACGATAGTCACATGACTCTCCTCATGTGATAAATAGTGGCATCCTCACACAGCCTATAGAGGGAAATGTACATTACTCGCTTGTCTGCGTATCCATACACCCACACCAAACCACGTCATACAAGTGAAGCGTAGGGCTTGATGTTCTCACACGTGGATTCATACTGTCCTCAAATCTAGGCCAGAATAATAAAGCTCTTTCTAGTCTGCTGTCTAGATGTCCTTTTTACTAATTCTGTTCGTAAATCTTTAATTCGAAGCACAAAAAGAAGGTGCTGTGTATGTAGGCACCTGGATAAAACCATGCGCCGTGAGGTCACTGTTTGTGATGAACACAACACATGCTGGCTACAACACA
>JAODKN010000027.1:20531129-20542034 GCA_026774425.1 Petrocephalus zakoni
CCGCCATAGTGATCCGCGGGCCTGGCCACATGGGCTGTTGTGTCACCAGGACGTCACCATGCCGCCATAGTGATCCGCGGGCCTGGACCACCTCAGCTTTCCTTGGTGAACCTCTTGCATCCTTATTCAGTTCCCATTGATGCATCTATTTGGATGTAATGGGCAGTTTCCCTCCTCCAGAGCGTCTGTGTAGGAAGGTGAGCAGGTGGGCTGGTCGTGCATGTGGTGGGGTTGGGGGGGGGGGGGCAGCATATGTGCTGCTCAGATAAGCGAAGTGCGGCCCCCATTACCGTCAGAGCCGGCCAGCCCTCCCAGCACAGATGCTAATTAGCCGCTTAGCCCGCTCATTCCGGCCCGTCACACCGCGACATTTCCCGCCAGCGCCCGTGGGCCAGCAGTGGTCTGCCCATAACCCCCCACCTCTGCCCCGTCCATAGGTACTCACTCCAGCAGAGCCGAGCAGGAAATAACCAAGCTGTTTCGGCAGACCGGAGCCATGTTGTGTGGGGGGCTTCCTCGAGAGATGGCATAAAAGGCTATCGATGTGAGTCCCACAGAGGTTCCCACCGTCCTACCGATTATGGACAGATTCCGCTGAAATGACAGATAAAAAGATAAAAAGCACTTTGGGGGCGTCTGCACAGCTGTTGTGTCCTGAAAGACTCTGGGTAGGAATTCAGCTGCAGACTGCAGTGGCGAGGAAGCCGGCATGAGCTTCTTATGGAGATGCCAAAAGGGGGGGGCATGTCACCACTAATGAGACCCATTTCAAATACAGCAACCAATAATGTTATAATAATGTTTGAATCATAATTCGTTTATGCTTTGTAAACCGCACAGATTATTATTACTGACATCTGCGTGTGGATAGCAATAGCTTTTTTACATCTATTTTTTAATATATTTTTTACATATATCTGTCTAAACCTTATCAGATGAATACATGCATGTGATGATGTCTCTTGCTGAGAGAGAAAGGTCCTGGATTCTCCAGGAGAATTTTTTTTATTTTTTTAATTATAAATGAGTGCTGATGGTCTGTAGTTGTGGGTCACTGTGCTCACAGACTGAGGATCCCTGATTCCATAGGCAGTGATATAGGAGTCAGCAGCTTCAGCACCACGGAGAGCGGCCCACACCTCCCTCTCGATGAGGAGCCACGGAGAGCGCCCCACACCTCCCTCCCGATGGGGAGCCACGGAGAGCGGCCTACGCCTCCCTCTCGATGAGGAGCCACGGAGAGCGGCCCACGCCTCCCTCCCGATGGGGAGCCACAGAGAGCGGCCCACACCTCCCTCCCGATGGGTAGCCACGGAGAGCGGCCCACACCTCCCTCCCACTGCGGAGCTGCGGACAGCTGGCTATGCCTCCCTCCTGGTGCAGAGCCATGGACAGCTGGCCACACCTACCTCCCAGTGCAGAGCCACGGACAGCTGGCCACACCTCCCTCCCACTGCGGAGCTGCGGACAGCTGGCCACACCTACCTCCCAGTGCGGAGCAGTGGAGAGCTGGTCACACCTCCCTCCCGATATGGAGCCATGGAGAACTGGCCCATGCCTCCCTCCCGATGTGGCATCACAGAGAACTGGTCACGCCTAACTCCTTGTGTGGTGGTATGGACAACCCCCCTCGGTCACACTGACCCCATCACAGTGCAGGCAGTCACAGGCTCACAGGCGAGTATATTCAGCCTGACACCCACTCAGGAGATTTCTTCAGCTGCCTGTCTTTAACCCACTGTTAAAATGTAATGGTTTAATTGGCTGTTATTAAAATGCAGTTGCGTTGCAGATGTAATTACAAAGGATTAAATAAAATTGAAGATTAGTACCACCCTGCAGCCCTAGCCAGAATAAATGGCTGTGTCAGGAAAAGAGGGGATTGGTGCGGTTAACATCCTTAACATTTGCAAAACAGTAAGAGCATTTCTCGAAAAAATTCATACTAACAGCACCACACAATGGATTACCTGCAAAAACCAGGGACGTTCTCAAAATCTTTAGTTTAAAAGTAAATATTTATGTGAAGGAACTTATCAGAATAACAGGTCCGTGTGTCAATGGTCACAAACAAGACGCTTAGCTATGCTGTCAATATGGCAGCTCTGTAAGTATTTTACGATGTAAATTATGCTTAAGGTTTTGATTGACAATGACTCAAAATACAGAGTCATACTGTAACACAAACACAGACACATTTCTATAGAAATGTGTATGTAAATGGATTTGCATTTACGATGTGCACAAGTGACTCGATAATATGGAGGCTGTACAAGCAGTTATGAGGATTTCATCTCAGATGTGAGAAATGTAACAAAGCGGCTGAAAAAAGTGCAAATGTTGTTTGCCAGTTCTTTGGTCTGTGATTCTGCCCTGGGAACCAAAAGCCGGCCCACCCTGGACATCTCACGCACGGCGGCTGTGATGTCGTCGCCCCCTTTCCTGTAACGAGGCTCTTTGTTTGAAACAGGACTTATCACAGCAACAGCCAGGCATGAAACCTGCAAAGCAGAAATAATTAGTATGGAAACCACATCATTTACAGGCCTCGTCATAATGCTCAGGGTGCAGGTAAGATCCGGCCCTTCAAAATGAATCAAATTATGGATTTGTATATTTTGTTATAACGTTTGCATGGCAAAATGCCCAACATTTGTGCTTCAATGACGTGTTTCATTAAAAATATGGTTATTTGAGTGTTTCTACATCATAACGCAGTCTGTGTTTCACAGCTGGACACTGAGTACACTTTTTTTTGACTCATATCTTGGTATATCTGGGAAATTATATTTATATTTTGTGTCTGTACCCTTTTATGTGAGCTGACTGCCAGCTTCTCTGTGTGCTGGTTTCATGCCTACACACAGTGACAGTCACATTTCACCGTGTTTATTGAGCGTTTTGGTAGATAAAGGACTTTACATGTCATCTAACAAAAATGTAGGGCACAACAGTTAAAACAACCCAACACCAGCCGCATCTTTTGTGCTGTTAATGCCTGGGGGGATTCAAATGTTTGCGGGGTCTCAGCGCCATTCGCAACAAAATCGCTGGGGAAAATCCCGACGCCCCCTAGTGTCGTCCCTGGAAAGTGCACCTAGGAGACGTCCCGACTCCCAACTGGTGCTGGGCTCACAGTGCATGGTTCCCGCTTCTCGCGGCTATTTATGGCCAGGCGTGAAACGTCACCCAGGCGGGGGCCCTTTGCGTTTGTTACTTATTTTCTAACTGCATTGCCAAGAAGACCTTCCAAATATAAATGCATTACTGCTTCATTGTTTTGTGCCCTGACCTCAAAAAAAGTTTGAGTTTGTGAAGGAGCAGTGAAAATGCTGTAATTAGGCCATGGGCAGCGTGGTTAATGGTGCTTGTGCTCCGGCCTGCTGCGGCGAGTGTGCGAGGCTCGCACGACGGCTATAGTTTATACAGTAGTGTTCTGTATACTGTAATGAACAGAATAGAGGAAATTTAGCACACTGGCATTTCTGTGACCAAAGTTCTTGTGCCGCGTACAATACCGACTGGTCGGAGAGCTGGTCGGGAGTCCGCATGGTCATTACAGTGAGCAATGACTGCATATGTGTTGGTTGTGTTGACTGTTGCTTGCAAACCAAATTGCCCCTTCGGGGACCATAAAGCCTTTACCTTTCTGATTTTATCTCAGGCAGCCCTTGAAAGCTGTGTGACTTTAGCCCTTAATGCTGGCCAGGGTTCAAATTACACGGTGACTTTTGGGGGGACTTCTACTTTCCGGTGTACACTTCCCAAGTCACACGCACGTGCATACATATAAGGGCACGGCGGCAGTGTCCATAACAGGGTTACTACTGCAGGCAGCTTCAGACCATCAGTAACATTTCATACAGGCACAATAACAACAAGAATCACTAAAGAAGTTTAGTAGCCTAATAAGAGCAAATAAAAAACCAAATCACAAACAGAGGGACACAGGTGACATCTTTCTGCATCTCATACACACCACTTCAATAAGAACAAAACACTGAGAGCCACGTGTTCCTGTATTTCCTCACGCCCCGTCGCTTCTTTGTCCAGCTGAAAGGCGATGTTGCATGGTCCGGTTCAGGCACAGGTTTGCTGCTGCGGGTGGCGACAGGGGTGTCGGGGGCTGAGGCCTCTCCAGGCAGGGTTGCTTCCCTTTTGAATGTTGACGGTCCATAAACTGCCCTGAAATACTGAATAAAAACGCGTGTGTCAGGACGTGTGACAAAGCCGTGCCTAATCAGAGGTGTCGATGTTGACTGCTATCATTTGCTATGGGTATGTGCACTGATAGCTTTGATAGTTTTAGGTTGATAGTTATTTTATTCTGTCAGAAGCACTGTGTGATGTGCCTGGCTCATATATGGATTAAAAAATATTGATTTTATTTCAAAAAGAAAACAAATGTCATTGTTAATACTGTGCACTATTTTGATTGTAAGCAGTTTGAGATGTGCCTAGTTCAGATACCCCCAAAATATTATTTTAATTCAAAAATGGAAAGAGTATTGCTACCACTTCAGATTCTCTGTAGTTATAGGTTTTTAAATTTTTTTTGTGTCCACTTTCTGGTGTGACTGTGTCAGATGTGACCACAATGAATAAACATTACTTGATTTTCAATACATTCATTTGTCATTACCAGCTGTTTACCGGCCCCTGAAAATGTCTGGCACAGTTACATTTCTTGGATTGAAAATCCGGCCCAGCTGAATTAGTAATTGAGTAGCCCCGCCTTAACGGTACGCAGCTAATCACAGGTGTTTAGAGTCGCTCTGACGGCGTTTAGAGACCTCAGATTTCTCTGGGGGGGGGTTGGGGGATCAGATGCATCCACTGCTGTAGACCTCGTTTGCTGGCTACTCTGACAGATATATCGTTTAATTTTTGAGCTTCTGGTCCCGTGAGGGATCTCAGGCACTCCACGGTTGCACCATGCCGGCTCACGTCTAAGCAACTCAATTAGCATCCCAGGCCCAAAGGCGTAACCGCGGGTGGGTGCAACAGTGGGTTAGTGAAACTGCATGAGGGCTGAGCCAGCGCCCACCTCCTGCACACCTCTGGCTAATGAAAACATCTGGGATAAAGGAATGTGGTGCTGAATGGCCAGGCATGCAGCCCCCGCGGCCTTCTCTCTGCTGCGCGACGTGATTGGTCTGTCCGGCCCGTAATTGGACCTTTAGGTAGCATAGGGGAAGTTGTTCTGCTGGGCCTTTTTATAGGTGGGACAGCAGCTAGAGGTAAATGGAGAAAGACACACACACACACACACACACACACACACATATAACACATACAAAACACACGTTTGTATTTGTATTTGTAACCTTAACCATAAGTAACCAACCAAAATACAAAATATTTTCACTTTTCTGGTACCACTCACAGATCTTCATAAAATGTGGTGAGTAGTAATAACCTCACCAGTCACGGTTTTTGATCTTCACAAATAAAGCAAAACCTCACACACAGACACACACATACCATGTATTCCTATCTTTATGGGGACACTCCATTTATTCCTATGGGCATAACCCTGATCCCAATTATGACACCCTTAACCCCTACCCAGCCCTAACCTTAACCATAAGTAACCAACCAAGATATGACACTTTTGGCATTTTTAGTTTTTTTATTGCAGACACAGATTTTTATAAAATTGAGGTTATCCTTATGGGGACCAAAACAATGTCCCCACAACCTAATATAAAAATGACCACACACACATACACAGATGATACTCATCACTGTAGAAAAACAGAATTAACTCTATTAGTGGTGTTTGTTGTTAATATGAAACTCAGGCAAACTGTATATAGTTCCACTCTTTGGCAAACCACTTCCTCTGGTGATAAAGTTGTCTTGTTTTAGGTGAAAGAGGATGGCAGTGATTAATGTGAGCCTCTGTTGCCATGGTGACATGGAGGCACCACCCCTGATTCCTAACTACAATCATCTCATTGGCTGACAGCACGTGCGGGTTTCCGGCTGGCATCTCCTGGGTCCTAATCTGAGTACACAGAAACATGAGGCGCTCCCAGGACACTCCGAAAGATGGTGGCGAGATAGCGAGTCTCTGATCCTCCCTTAATTGAGCTCCTAAAATAAATGCGCATAGGGTAAGACGCACTGGGAAATAGCACAACTGCCACATGAGGCTCAGTGTGAATGTATGTGTGTGTGTGGGCGTGTGTGTTTGTGAGCAAACTCATCCCATCATGATTAAATGTTTCTCCCTGTACATTTCCTATACAATACACCATATTCTATATAAAATCTCTTAATCTGTCACATGGCCGCATAGATGCACATTAAATTTAATAATTAATATGAATGTTTCTTTTAATATTGCTGCCCTGCTCAGTAGTTGAACTGAGAGACAGTGATCAGGTGTTGACTGCCTTCATGGCTCCTCGTTAACGCTGACTAGTATACACTGAGGTGTTCGTTCTCTCCCGGTAAAAGAAACCCAGCTCTCCTTACAGGATGCTCTCGTCTCCATGCGGGAGTCTGCCAGTCTGCCTCCTCCTCAAAGCATTAATTCGTGACACCACATCACCTGCACCTGCTCGCCAACCGGATTGGACTGGATCAGACTGATGTCACATGGCTACATTTTACGGATTTCCACTCTATGTCTTCATTCTCATACTTGGTGACACACGGAATTAATTGTATTAACAAAAACACAGCAATTCTAGATGCGGCCTCAGACAGTACTGTCATAGAGCATGAGAGGAAACCGGGAGATAAACACAAATTAATTAACTGACAAGCTGCTTAATGTATTGATGCAAATAGTTTTAAGTTAATCTTAGTAGGACATGTGTAATCTTTCATTGCATGGTGAACGCTCTAAATAAGCAGCATCATACATTCAAGAGCAAAATGCTCCTGGAACTGCTGTTTAAAGCTCTGGCATATGACAGATGGAGAAAGTGTGGTCTTTCAGGCCAGCCAATAGCTGCTCTGACCCTTGACAGCTTGTCACATTCTCAGGGGACAGCCATAATGAGGCAGTGATCAGGACTGCATTGTGGAGCCCAGTTCCCCTGAAAGGAAAATGATCAAAGCAACAGAAAAGCACCAAGCAATTCTAACTCCAAGCAGTTCCAAAATTATGGAAAGAAAAAAAGACTTCCCCGTTTCTAAATTCTTCTTTGCTAATTCTTCATTCAGCTGTAGTGCCCTTATTCGGGCTGAGGTAGGATCTCAAACGTTTCCTTTTAATTTAAAAGCTGAAATTTGGTTTTGAATCATACGCTCTTTTCTTCATACACACCCACAGCCTTGTGGTTCTCTGTAGAGTGCTGGATACTTTGAACATGCTAAGCATTTGATGCCATTGATGTTACTGAACTTCAAGTGTGAGTTTTCCATCCAGCGTTCAAAGTTATATCAGTCTGTGGGCTTCTTGGCAAGAAGAAAGTCTAATATGTAAGTTTCGATGAGTTCCCAAAATCTCAGGTGGAGACTAAGTCTGATCATCTGGATGGGGGAACAGCATGGCAGCCTCAGCTTGGACTCTGAAGTGGTTGGAGGACAGAGATCTCCTTTTTGTCTGGGAGCATTCGGACTAACCCCAGCACATATCCCATGATGCATGGCGTCAGCTAAGGTATCCATTCTCTGCACAGTGACAACATGCTGGAAGCCTCTTAGGGATAAATGTAGCCTTTTGTCTGGGTTAGGAACTCAGTGCAGGTAAAATTAGGGTAAAGTTTTTCTTGATTTTCAAGCTCCCGTTGATTCAATGCTGTGAATATTTTTCTTCAAATCAAAGACTTTATATTTCTGTAGCATAACAGCTCTACACTGCACCATTACTATTCTAGGAAAGGAGGACGCAGTTCTCAAAGTGAATGTGACTTGGATCACATAAAAAAAAAAGTTTTGTCTCATTCTGGGTGTTAAAATGCGGGGAGGCAGTGAGAATAAAAAAAAAGACAGAAGCATAACGAGAAGATGAAATATGGAAACAAAAGAGCTGGCCACCCCCCCCCCACTCCCCCGCAGGACATATGCTGCCTGTCAGACATGAACTCCCATCAAACAAACTTTGGCCATGCTCTGAGGCAACAGACACTTGTAGCTGATTTGGAGGAGAAAAACTCCTGTAACGGCGTCTGAGAAATACAGAGTGGCTCTTGAGAGACATTGACGAGACCCCTTTCCAATTGCCTCTGCACAGCTTTATGTGACAGTAAATGCTTTTCGAATAAATCTCTCGACGCGCTGCCACCTGTCACGCCCACTTCGTGTCACCCAGCCATAGAGACAAGTGGTAATCAACCGAAAAGGTCAGCTCCCATGGTGCACTGCGCTCTCAGACACGCATCTGACCGACCCCCAGCTGTGGGCCACAGCTGATGACCTCACACACGAAGAAGGGAGAGCTGGGAATTATGGATGTGGACGTGCCCATTCTCTGCCACAAGCTAGATTGAGTGACCTGGGAGAGTCACGCCATCTATTCCCTGTCAGCCAGTATGGAGTTTATTTAGAATGTTTCTTTACTCACATATATGAAGGTAATTGTGTGATATGAGCCACTGAGGTGCACCTTTCAAACTCGATTGACTCAGGTCATGACAGCCTCTGTTAAAAGGTGTCAGAAGTGGGTTTCACAAGGCAGAACAAAAAATGGCATAGAAATTCTTAACTAGAGCTATGGCACATTTTACTCTATAAAAACACCAGAGGGAAAGCAAGGTCCTTCACTCTGTTACTGGTAACTCCTAAAGGCACAACCAATCTCTAACTTCCTAAAGGCTTTTCTCCAAATTCCTCTCCCCTAACTACCAATACAGCCCATAATTTATTTGCTTGCTTTTTGATTTATGATCTTCAAAATCCAATGTCACCAGCAGCCAGAGCCTTTCCAGAGACATATATAGAGTATTAATACCTTCTAACAACTTCCTAAACATAGTTTTACTGTCTCTACTGGACATGGGACAATATTCTCTATAACAGTATTTAACAAAATGTCAAATTCTCTTTACCTTGGAGCTTGCTGGCTGGATTGCACTATGGGCTCAATCATTCCCAAAGCATTAACAGTTAATACCACAGCTATATTTAATGTTTCTGAAAATGGTGAATTTTCATTATCTTAAAGAAATTACCAGGAACACCACCGCTGTAGGCAGGCTATAGTTACTCAGACTAACTCCACTGGGTATTAGTTTGGAATTAAAATAAATTAAATCCTGATTTTCAAATGGTTTCTCAAGTCTAACTGGCTGCTTCCTGAATTGAACATGTCTAACTGTGCTAATGTCAGGTAGCAAATAACCCAGGGTTTAAGGGGAAGTGGCCCGTCACTGGCATCAATCTTATCATAAATACCAGCAGATGTGGGAAGGATATGAACGTTATCTCTTAGACGTTATCGCAATGCTACATTACGGTGCTTATTCTCAGAGCTGCTGCTGGACACTGAGGATTATTTTTCCCATTTTCACTCTTCCTGTCATTTGGTCACCATGCCACTTAGCATCACAGCCACAGGTATTTCACCAAGTGCCACCGGTACCCCCAGCATCAGTGTAAGGCAGTGTTTCCCAACCTACAACCTACTCCTTGGGTAGCCTCCTGTAGTCCAGGTTTTTGCTCCCTCCCAGCTCCCAGCCAACCAGGAACACCAAATACCTGGTACAGGTGCGCTGGGAGCTGCGAGGAAGCAAAAACGTGGACTGTCCGGGTTTCCCCGAGGACTGGGTTGGGAAACACTGGTGTAAGGCCTCGACATCTCCGGGGATGGACTTTAAAGGATTCAAGTGTGAGATGACCTCTCGCTCGGTTTGATTGGTGGAAACCCGGATTGCCCTCACTCCATGATACGTTTGATTAATGGAAGCTTAGATTGCCCTCATGCCTTGCTGCCTTTGATTGGTGGAAACTCAGACTGCCCTCATGCTTCGCTGCCTTTGATTGGTGGAAACATGGACTGCCCTCATTCCTTGCTACCTTTGCTTGGTGGAAACATGGATTGCCCTCATCCCTTGCTGCCCGATCTCTGATGAATCACAACAAAAAGACCACAACCATGTGCTTCTGGCAAAGAAGCAGCTTTCTGGGTGTCTGAGGCATGTATGACGTGTTTAAAGGTAGGTGATGAGACAGACAGCCATGGTGGCTGTGACCTTACACATGCTGACACTTATTTGGGGAAATCTCCCACGCCAGCCACCCATGCAGGGAGCGCTTCAGCTACACTGATCTAAATATGCTCCTTTCAAATAGACCCGACTCTTTATTTCAAAGTGAGCGGTTTTGGCATAAAGTGTTTGTCCTGTCAAAGTGCATAACTGACATCTGTAATATCAAATATCATATATTTCCATTCTGAGCCTGTACCTGGCTTAAAATACACAGAAGCAGACTGAACCACTTTGGAATAGAGCAAGGTATTAACCACAATTCCCCAGCTTCACACCCCGAGATTGCGTGTTAAGAGATTTACCGAATGGCATTTACATTTCACGTTTTTGAGGAAACAGGGTCAAACAATCCCTGGTGCAATTGTGGGTTACAGGTCCAATGGTGACATCACTTTGCTTGACCCTTGGATTTCTACTGGCAACCTCCCGGTCACGGGTACAGCATTCCGACCCCCAGAGCCACACACCGCCTCATGGCAGTGCATAGATGGACTGCATGAAAGCTCAGTGTCACTGGCATGAATAATGATGATGCACTAGGTATGTGAAGGTATGCTCTCTGACAGACCCCATGTTCTAGTTGGGGGGGGGGGGGTAGAATGCTTTCTCATCTAGATCCAGATGTTTCTTATAGTTTCCCAGGGCTGTTCCTGCGAGTCTGTTCATCTGGGGGGGGGGGGGGGGGGGGGGGGGGGGGGGGGGGGGGGGGGGGGGGGGGGGGGGGGGGGGGGGGGGGGGG
>JAODKN010000027.1:20549994-20562182 GCA_026774425.1 Petrocephalus zakoni
CCCCCCCCCCCCCCCCCCCCCCCCCCCCCCCCCCCCCCCCCCCCCCCCCCCCCCCCCCCCCCCCCCCCCCCCTGTTTAATAGCACAGAGCGTGCTGCATTCGAGGCGTCTCTTGGCTCCTGGAGAACATGTTTTCATATGCATGTAAATGAGGGGGAAATGGCACTCGCATATAGAAGGACGGAGAAGGAGCCGGACCCGCGAGGGAGAGGCGGTGGGGGAGGCCGACGTGACACGATCGCGGCGATTTCCGTCACGAACGCAAATCGAGTTTTATGCAGGAGCGAAGACGAATCGCCTGCAAACAAACGAATGGACAAATGGGGCACGGGACCTGACAGAGGCGCCAAAACATTTATTTCCTTTTGTCCCAGAGGTTTCCAAGGCTACGTTAGGCAGCAGCTGAGGCTATGGTGAAGGGCATTGGGGGGGAGCTGATAACCATCACGGTGAACGACTTAACCCACCCACCCCTGTCAACCCTGGTTGGAATTAACTATAGCCAGTGAGTGGGTGTTTAATAGAAGATGGTAGAGCCATGGATGAGTGCAGCTTATAATTTTATTCGGCAAGCTGAGAGGGTTCGAAAGTTCTCAAGAAGCACATCACTCCACACCGTTACCTCTAACTGACCTACAGTACCACCTTGAGGCCTGCAGTTAGCTGCCATAATTGCAGGCTAATCATTTCTTGTACCCCTTACCTTTCAGCGCGTCCCCAAGAGACATTACGGAGTCAGTCAGCCACCACAGAGCCGCGAGAGGACGCGTCGTTAGACTTTTTATTAGGGGTTTTTATTTATCATGTGAAGAATGGAGGGCCACTCTACTGAAAGGAGAGACTGACCGTTGTTGACGATTTAAGGTATATCATTATTTTTAAGCCACTCTTACTGCTAACAGGCAGTAAATTGCCTACACAAACTAACCAATCAGAGGGGACTTTAAATGGAGTTATAATGGACTGCACTCTGATTCACCTCGATTTTGACCCTGTCAGGGATCCGTAGCTACTTACTACAAACGCATCACATGGCAATCCTCTCCTTGCTTCCTAAAAGCTTCTATTTGATACCCTTGACCTGACACTTCTTTTCAAAAGCATAGAAAATATTTTTAAATATATATAAAGCAGGAGATTATGTATATTACAACTCTGATCCAGAGAGTCGGTGTCACTGTAATGGGGAACTGTGCCTGAGCATGCCTGACAGAGTGGCAGTTCAGTGTGTGAGATTAAATCAGGATTGTGTCTGAAATTAAAGCGATTATATCCCTCAAAATGGCTTTTTGAAAGTGCAGGCTGCAAAAGACAGCCCCACAGCTAGAGAAAAAAAAGGATTCATCTACATGCCAGTTGTCTTTTAAAATTTAGAGTAAGAGAATTTATTCAGGTATAATAAATTTATCCAATGCATGCACTTAATTAAATTCAAGCATTACTAGTGTTAATTGTTAACACTAAAAAAGCTTTACCATTCAGAGAGGGGCAAAATTAAACGTGTTAACAGTGCAGTAAACACAAGAGAGCTACTCATGGTGTTTAATTGCTCGTTTGCTGATTAGTGCTGCCTCTCCTCACTTATATTTGATCTTTCTGACCTTGGTGTGACTCCGCCTCCTTGTTGCATCACGGCTCTCTCACCATCCAATAATTAACATTAATGAGCACATCAATTAGGTGATTAGATAGTGAAGCAGCCTAGCAATCAGCAATGTCTCCACCTTGAAGCCGAAATAGGGGATTCTGCCTTCTCGCTAATTGAGGTCTGTCATCGCCAGCAGGCTGTGATGCGTGACTGGGTTTTGTCTCTCGGGAGGGATTTTTTAAATTCTCTTGGCGGGCAGAAGAGCCAGGGCAGGAGATACAGCTGGTCTGCTTCCTTTTGTCACTCCCTGGGGTTAACACTTCATAGAACTCGACGGCGTGTCGTTTATCACGATGTACCGGAGCTGTACCGCTTTCACTCATCCGGCCTGCTGCGTGGAGACTGAGTCACTAGGCGTGACAAAGAGTCAGCTGAGAGCAGGTACCATTTGATCTAAGGTTGGCTAAGGGTGGGTGCCGACTGTTCTAAGGTTATACAAGAGTAGGTATCAGTTCTTCTTTGATTAGCTGAGAGTGGGTACCAGCTCTTCTTAGGGTAGCCAAGTAATTTGGTTATCTGAGACTGGCTACTAGTTATTCTAAGGTTAGCTAAGGCAGACATCCCACCTCTCACTGGAAATTCCAGGAGTCTCCTGGAAATTGATATCAGCTCCCTGACACATCCCGGAGATCTGTCCTTCCTCTATTCAGCGGTGGTAAAATTAGCCGGCATGAGGTTATACTGGAGAAATGGCCCTCTCACCCATCTCGACGTCCGTGGGCAATATATATACAACACAGTATCTGGCCCCTGGCGGTGACATCATTGCCCAAGGCATCGTGGGTCTTGTTTGTTTCGGTCACCTGCAAATCCAGCCAAGCACCCCCACCCTCCTGGAAACCCCTCATCTGCCTCCCTGAATAAGGTGGGACGTCTGCTAAAGGCGGGTACCACTTCTTGATAGGTTAGCCAAGGTTCGCTACTAGTTGTTCTTTGGTTATCTGAGACTGGGCACTGGTTATTGTAAGGTTAGCTATGGGCAGGTACCAGTTCCAGTTGTTCTTCACCAGAGTGTCCACTGCATTCTCTATCCTACACTGCATTCTCTATCCTACACTGCATTCTCTATCCTACACTCTATGCCCTTGAGAGGAGACAAAGCTACGTGTCTTTGCCCTCATATCGCACCGTGTTCTGTTTTTGTAAGACGCGCACATAGCAGTGAGAGCAAAGCCTTGAGTCGGAACGCCGGCCAGCACCCCTGGACCATTTAAGGCTAAGGGCCTTGCTCAAGGGTGCAACAGAATTGTGGCTACATTCCAATCACAGGCACAGAGGATCTTAAATTAAACTCTTCCTTCAGGTCAACAGGTGTCGTCTCACCCTGCACCTCACATGGTGCGTCAGGAGGCTGCAAAGCCGAAATCAGGGGCACAGACCTGCCGTGGTCCGGAAGAAATGAACTCGGGCTTAATTTCCAATTACGGTGCAGCCTGGGGCGATGGACTTTTTCTGCATATAAATGTAATTCTTTCGTCCTCATGTGTACTTGGGTAACGGACGAACACCCACTGAATTATGGAAACAACGCTTCATTAGAAGGGGAGAAAACAGCGCGGGCATCTTTCTCAAGGGCTGAGCGTAATGAAAAGCTGAACTCGGTGACAAAGCAAAGCTGATTCGTGTATAATTATACCTGCAAGCCACAGGACCAAGCGGAGGCTGTAATCACATGCTGAACACATCACATCGGGAGGTAAGCCAGGGGCGAGGGCTTCTTACATCCATAAAACCGCACAGCGGCCCTTTGCTTGTCCACCCTCCGCCTGTCTTGCCAAATGCTCCCCTGCTATCCATACGGAGAAGCCTCAGTGACATCTCATTGGCAATGTCATGGCTGCAAACGGCCCCTGGAGAGACTCTGAGTGATGGGTGAGTTGGATGGGTTGGGAATCTACACGATGAGCTTCATTTATGGCATAAAGCTTTGAGGTCAGGAATCTACATTTTTATTTCAAAGTTCCTCTTTCTAGCGCTTTCTCTGTATAAGCTCCCATTTTGTATCTGCAAGGTCATTCTTTTTTTTTTGTAATTTTCTCTCTTCTTTTCATTATTTCTTGTTAAGGAACATCTTACTCTTATCACCAAAGCCTTCTGACAGCATTCATAATTTACACAAGAGCAAGGGCTAACTGTAGATTTTAAGATTTCCACTTTCATGACTTGGTGACAGTGAATGTGTGCCTGAAGTGACTCGTTGTTTTGATATTCAAATGAACAGCTAATTCAAAGGGCGAAAAAAAAAAAAAAACACACTGGGCCGAGCCTAGATTCCACTTTTCCGCTTTGACAGCTCGGGTCATACCACGCGGGGATTGCGGGGGGTGTGAAGGTCAGGCCGTTACCACGAAGAGCACCCCGGTTAGGATGTTAAACAACACT
This sequence comes from Petrocephalus zakoni, assembly GCA_026774425.1. NCBI lineage: Eukaryota > Metazoa > Chordata > Actinopteri > Osteoglossiformes > Mormyridae > Petrocephalus > Petrocephalus zakoni. The sequence continues at coordinate 20,554,024 of JAODKN010000027.1, forward strand.
CACAAAGCGCATCGCGATCGATCCAGGCTCCCACCTTCTTATTGTGCCACAGAGAAGATTCAATTTGTGCAGAAAATATAATACCGCTGATCGCCTGCGAATTTAATCATGAGTCTGAGCATCAAAACAATAAAACACTCTTGGTACCCATTCCCAGTGCTCTCCAAAGGCATTTTGGAGCCCCCCTCCCCTCGCCCCCCCTGCATTTTCCTCTAGAAAGGATGATATTTTTTACTTTAACTCACAATTCTAACAAAATTACCCCAAGAAAAACGGTTACAAATTTCAGTTCATTGTGCACTAAGCTGCTAATTGAACACACACGTCTTTAATTTAGGCAAGAGATTAATTTCCATTCACCCTAGAATAAATCTCGACATTGTCTTTCTAATTAAACTTTTTATTTGATCTATGGTCTCAATAACATCCATGTGTTTTAATGAAGATATTATTTCATGGGCGGTGAAGCAGGTGACATAGCTGTTTGAATCCTCTGAGGATCAGGAGGTAATGTCCCTGCTTCATGTATATCTGTGAAGGGTCTCTGATACAGTAATATAAGTTTTGCATTAAGCCCTTTGGTAGCAAATAGCGTTTTTCTTTATCAGCAGGACACAGGTGTGTCTGTCACGGAAAACGAGAGGCCATGGTGAAGAGTTCTGACAGACACAAAGCAGCGGTGTTGATATCCAATATGCAGAATTGCGTCTTCTGAAGCTGCCTCAGCTCGCAATCTGAGCGAAAGCATGAAGGGTTTGATAAGGATAATTAAGGGCGTCACATCAGACGTGAGGCTGTGTAACGAAAGGCAGTGTTGGGACCTATGTGCTCTCGTTTAGCTGTTATGATGCAGTCAACGAGAAGGAAATGCTGTAGGCCGGCCCCTCACCCTTCTGCTCTGGCGTGCCTGCTGGTACCCAGAGGCACTGTTCCTGAACCAGCAAGCAAACACTTCAATTTCAGTGAACCCTGAACCTCTGAGAAAGACCCAGAAGGCCATCATGTAGTGAAAAGATGACGTAAAATAACTCTGAAACAGGGCCTGAAGGCCATAATATATGGATGTTACCCATGGGCCAGTCACTAATGCACACTCAAAATATCAGCTTATGGCTTTCTGTTGTAGATAGTGTCTGCCATCACAGCACAGAAAGCCAAGAAAGCCAAACCAGCACACCCAGCGGACCTCGGGGGCTGCAGATCTTCCCGTGACATTGTGGAGGGTTGTCATTTTCTCTGGAAACTTCCTGAGTGCCCTTCAGCCTTTCTGACTTGTCTCTCATCCCTCTTATATTTGCTTCTACCTCTTGTTTTTTCAATTTGACGCTGGCGAGTGCTTGGAAGGGCCAACAAATGCACCTGGAGCCCTGGTGACCTGTGAACAGGTCCCGTCTTGCGGCTGCCAGGCAGCAGTAAGGCTGCATGTGTTTATGAGGTGGACAGTGTGCCAGTCATTTGGTGCAGGCTATAATCACCCTCTGAGAGCAGGCTTAGGGCTCCTTTTAAGCTTCCTGGTGTTCAGAGGCATAACGTGGTTCCGATTCAGGCTCCGCTTTTGGCGAGAGGCTGCAGTGACACAAATGAGGATGTAAATGAATTAATGCCGGCCAGTAATGGCTGCTGTTACTTATTCCACCAGTCATGCCCGTCTGTCGGCATTGTTCAGGAAAAAGAATGGGATCTCTTTTGACAGAGAAGAATGTTCTGGAATATATTCTACAGGAGCGATTGATTAAATGGTGCAGCTGAGATATGGTGCTGAAATTGTCACGTTCCATATTTAATGCAACTTGTGGGGGAAAAAAAATCATCTTCTGTGATCTTTAAGTCATCAGTGAACTGCCATCCCGGCCCGGGGGTGACAGACGGAACGCGAAAGACGCCACTTTTCCGAGGGTAAAGACAATTTGTAATTTAATATCCACAAAACTAAAGATTTTTGGAGATGAAAGGGAGGTTCACGCTGGATCTAAAGGGACGGTACAGCCTTATTTCATCACATCTTTTTCTCCTTTTCTCTTTAAAATGTATGAGCTGTCAGTCGTACAACGGGTTAGAGGATGTGTGTTCGGGAAAAGTGTAAATAGCTTATATTACTTCTGGAGTATAACTGGCACTACAATGATCATTTTGGCATGTGATCAATTGACTTTATTTAGCAAATGTTTCACCAAGAAGTGAATTTTATGCAAGTAAGTAATTAAATAAAAGAGAGAATCTAAAACAAGAGGAATGCTGGGCAATGTCTCACTGCGGCCTTTGGGTGATGCGAGGAGAAATGTGCCGATGTACAATGTGCTCCCCGAAGCGACTGTGCTTATGGTGTGCTACTCGTAAGCGGCGTCCTGCAGCCTCTCGTCTCCAGAAAACGTAATACCAATGGTGTTGAATCAAAGTTCTCCAGCTGTGATTCATATTTACCCTCAGCCCTGGCTTCAGAGGACACCTGCTCCTTTTCTTTCATGGTCACCAGGAAGGAGGTGCAGCGTTCCAAAAGTGTGTCTCATTCTTCCTGCGGTCGATTATTAGCTGCAAATCTGGATTACGGCCAGGGGCTTCGCTGCGCATCAGTTTTTAAAGAGCTGAGAAAATCTCGCTCTCTGTCATTTAACTTCCCGCAAATTAGAGAGAATTGTGACTGAGCGATGCCATTAACATGGGGGCTATATATTTAGTTCAACGGTTCATTCTTGTTAAAAGTCAATTTGAAGTTTTAGAAATTGTTTTCTTAGTGAAGTTTTAATGTTGCTAGGCAGACGCTACATAAATCCCAAACAAGCTATCTCACCTCTACAAGTCCATTGTAAAATCCAACTGAACATGAATGATGTCACTGTACTCAAAGGAGCAAATATATCAACATCATTATTCAACACTCCGGTAGTAGGGAGGAAATCTTTGATCACAGAGAAATTGCTGCTTTCAACTCACTGGTCACTGTGATACCTATTTTCTTACTATATGATTCCTGGCAGATGCTAGCACTTGGATATCTAACCAAGCAGCTCAGCAGAGTTGGAGCCACTGTCCTCAGGCTGCTGCCTCATGCATTGCTCCTTGTGACACGGCGTCCCAGGTGGGACCCACGACTAAAACCGACACAAGGAAAGGAAACCCGGATCTCACCAGAGCGCTGCATCTTCCTTCTGAAGTATGTCGCTTCAGTAAATATGCGGTTTTTCTGTTTAGCTCAGCAGTTTAGGGGAAGTATGTTTCTGAAAAGCTTGACAGATGGCACACTTTATGGTTGGGGAAGCAACTTACAGTGCAAGTAAATCAGCTGCCTATGTGCAACATTAAAAACACTCTGACGTTATGACAAATGTTTTAACAGAAGCAAATAAAATATATAATGTGTGTGTGTATATAGATACACATACAGGCAGGAATCTATCCTTAAATCAAATTTGTAGGTAAGTCGGAACAGTGTTAAGGGTGATCTGGCTTAAAATGGTGGAAAATTTTTACCACCACTCAAACCCCTTGCTGGTTTGGGGGCCCCCTGTTGACCACAAACAATCACCACACTAAATATTAAATAAACACGTCCCTTAGTTAGGAAATGCTGAAACAGCATGTTCTGCTAACCACACCGACGATCGCCTGACTCGGCTCACTAGATGTTTATTTAGCTTTTACTACTATTTTAAAAGGATTTCCATCTATAGTTAACTCGTGATTGTTTTTCTTTAACTTTCTACAGGTCCACTTTTTAAAATGTCAAGTGAGTGGAAACCCCGTCAGGTTGTATGGAAAGATGATCCCTGCTGTGTCCTGAGTACTGACCCACGCACACACAGCTAACGATAATGGGCCACACACCGGCACCGCTGCTCTGTTCTGCCCGGGGGAAATGTTTTCCAAACAGTGCTCTCTGCATTTGTGAGGCCTCTACTCATGGGCACGTCGGGGGAGATATTAAGAAAGAGACATTTTTCAAGCGTTAAACCCCCCGTGGATGAAATCGAAACACGGAGCCCCAGATGACGAGTGCTCCTGGCCTGTGGCTGTTTCTTATTTCTGTCTTTCTCAGAGTACACCAGGCTCCGGAAGCTTGTTGTTTACCTGTCTCTTTGTCTTTAGTACTTTGTAGATAGAAAAACACCAGTTTGTAGATTGTGTGCTTTAATTCTCTGATGTGTTTATCAATATTTAAAGCTTAAAGGGTTACATGAGGGGATGGCTGTCTGGGTCTACTTTACTGTGGGTAAGGGAAAACAGGGTTTGCTCTTACTTCTGTGCATCCTAGGGGGGGCACAGTGGTGGGTACTGTTGCCTCACACCAGGGTTTGAGTCTCCACCAGGGTTCCATGTGCGTGGAGTTTGCGTGTTCTCCCCGTGTCATCAGGGGGTTTCCTCTGGGTACTCCGGTTTCCCACTAAAGTCCAAAAACATGCTGAGGCTAATTGGAGTTACCAAGTTGCCCCTATGTGTGAGTGTGCCCTATGATGGGTTGGTGTTCCCAGACTTACGCCCATAGCCTCCGGGCTCCAGGCTCCAGACCCCCGCGACCCTGAATGAGACAAGTAGTTACTGAGGATGGATGGAGTTTCTTCTTAACTTGCGAGCTTCTGAAACAGCGGCCTGAGCATGGGTAAGTTTGTGGCAGCAGAAATTTATGGACGTGCAAAGTCACACTGGAAGGAATATAAAGAGGAGTGTTAACGAGACACAGCAAATAGGATGCGGTTCTGTTTTTGCCAGCATAAGCAGGAATTGGTGGGTTTGTTTTGAATCCGAGCAACATGAGAGGTACCTGTTTAATGCCTCCAGGTGTGAGCTGGCATAAGTACTATGACAGCTGCTTCGCTTGGTATAAAACTTTGATTCTCTACTCAGACTGAGTGTATCCCAGGATATTACATGTAAATACATTTAATGCGAGCTTCACACGAGCCGGGTGCTAATGTGAGAGTGACATTTAGGAGTCGGTTTTGCCGGTTTCAATAATGCAGTCATCAGTCTTGAGTCTTGAGGGCTGAGTGGCTCAGTGGGTTAAGCATGCCTGGGATGAGAAGGTTGCCTCAGCACATCTGCGGCTCCTTGAGCAAGGCCCTTAACCCCCAGCTCCCTGGGCGCTCCTCTTGCGGCTGCCCTTCAAGGTCAGGGGAGGTGAAAAAAGAATTGCCCCATGGGGATCAATAATAATAATTATTATTATTATTACTAGTCTTAGTGCAGCTGCAAGTCGCATGGTCCTTGAATGTAATAAACTCCAGAAAATAATGCACCCCATAATTAACAGCATCCTTCTTACGAATGCCAGAGTGTTTCATGTTGTTTATATGTGCAGTATGTTTATATGCATGCATGTCTAACCATATTATAGGGATATTAGTTTCATAAAATTTCAAGAAACATGAGTTGTGGGGATTCATTATAAGCTAGGACTCGGGACTCAGAGTTAAAGTGATGAGTGCAGAAGAAGCAATGATAAGAGCCAAGCTGTTTTCCCCAGAGAGCCTGGGTAAGGCTACAAGGCTTGTGGGGTGACATTGGTCAGCTGCTCTGAGTAACTATTACCTACTGAGCCTGGCCTGAGGAGGGGGAGCACAAACATGACAGGGTATTGGGCGGCTAAGACTCACCCATGCAAAACATGAAAGGAGGCTGTCCTGTGTGGTACAGACTGTGGCCCAAAACGCCGATGGCATGTTTATTGGAGGAATGTGTCACGGCACACCGTGCAGGTTTTTGGCTCCTCAGTTTAAATGTACAGTTGTATACAAATCTATTAGTGTGACTGTGTTTTCACATGCAGGAAGATGGTTATCCATGCTGGGAGACACCCAGCCATCTGCTCCAGAAGGTGCGCTTAACAATCTATTAAAAACACCTCAGCAGTTCACATATATGGGCATATGTTGAAATCATTTTAATTGCTTTCGAGGGAAATTATGTACCCTGTAAAATACAGCGCTATTAAAAAAAAAAAAAGTTAAATAATAGCCCTGAATGTCTGTTTTGTTTCTCCTTCTTTTTCTTATTATTATTATTAATAAACAGTTATGCCTTTGATCAGTAAAGCTGTCTATTTCTTATGAGCTTTTATAGGTGCATTGCATTTATTAAACAAGCTGTTGATGACTAAGTAATAGAACATTAATTCACATTTTTTCTTTTTTTTTAACCATAGCTCCAAAAGCCGACCAGCGTATAGATGCATAGTAAATTAAAAGCAGGTCGTTGAGCCTGACAGATAATCATGCTTCCCCATTGGTGCCAGAATTAAGATAAGGGTCCATGAAGAAGGTGATAGTCTTTTCTGAGACAGAAGTGACAACGAATCAAACTGCAGGAGCCCCAAAGCTGCCATGCCAGCTCTTGTTTGATTGGCCGAAATAGCAGCAAGATAAAAATAACTAAGATGAAATTAATGGGTTATGGCAGCTCCTGTTGATTTGTGAAAGTTCTCTTGACAAAGTGTATGTATGCGTAAAACACAGACTAGCAGGTGGAAGCGCAGTGCTTTCTGGTGATGCCCTTTGGGTTATGGTGGGCCCCAGTAGCCATTCCATGTCGCACAGACCTCCCCCAGCGTTTTCAACGCCACCCGTTGCCACCATCTGCTTTACCTTCTCCAGCTACCCAGAAAGACCCAGAGCGGGATCCGCTGACCTGAAAACCCGGGGAATCAGGTGGTGGCAGGATACAGGTCGGATTTCACCTCCCAAGCAGCGCGGCCTTGACTCCTGAGATTTCTGAGTGTACCACGTGCTTAAGGATGTATGCTCGCAAATCTGAAGGCTTTCCGAGTCAGCTGGCGCTGCTGCTCTTGGTACAAGAATGACTCTGATCCAGCTTTATAAAAGATATTACTACTCGGCTGCCTGGATGAGCTCAATATATTACTGAAGTACTTGATATTAAATATTTCACCTAAGAGTCCAGCAAAGGCTCATCATGCTTTGACAAACAGGAGCCTTTAGGTAAAGAAACTCTGTCCTCATGTAATCCAAAAATAAATAATAGATTCAGTGGTACAAAGCGGCCTGTAAAAACAAATAAATCTGTGGCGTCAGAAGGCTAAAGCAGGGTGGAGGCAGTGTCTGGCTCAGCGGGTTACCTCTCTATGCCTCTTATTAGAAGGTCACTGGTTCAAACCTCAATGTCAGCAGTGTGATTTTATTGTTGGGCCCCAAGGCAAGGCCCTTAACCCACAATTGCTCAGGGGACTATCTGGGTCTGCATTCTCAAAAATGTATGCTGCTTTGGATAAATCAACCTCCTAAACAAATGGAACATAAGCCACCATGCAGAACTGTAACCTTAGCTGGTTAAGTTACATGGTTGCATCTTATGAATCGCAGTTTTTCCCCACATTCATGGCACTGCGACTTCCTTTGCTTCTGTGAGCTTCAGAGGCACACATTGCCCCAGGGGAGAGCAGGCCCAAATGGCGCCCCCCGCTGGCTGAGTGGAGGAGTGCGGGAATCCGCTTGCCCGGACACCTGCAACTCAGCTGAATCCAAATCGAAAGCCCTGCCAGGTGGTTAATGTGCTTTTCACCGCCGGCTCCTACAGAGGGAGAATCGATGCGGCTGGCTAGCGGCTTCCTGGGTGCCGGGCTGTGCAAGCCACTTGCCGCGTTGACAGTGAGGGAGAAAATAAGAAGGTGCCATCTTTGCCCGCATGCCTCGCAAGATCATATTGCATGCGGCATGTAAACGTGGCATGCTATATCAATTATAAATGCGAACAAAATGGATTTTTCTATATAATTTCATTCTCGTCACATAAAAAGAAAAGAGAAAATAAATGTTTTCAGGAATTAGAAGAAACCATCAAATCTTTAGAAGAAGACTACGTATCCTCCCAGGATCAGGAATTGCTGAACAAAATATGTAAAGCAAAACTAGAATTAAATGAAATTATAACTAAAAAAAACTCAATTCTTAGCACAAAGTCTTCGCTGGCAAAAATTTGAATATGGTAATAAATCTGGACAATTCTTAGCTAACCAGTTAAAAATAAATAAGGAAAAAACAACTATAAGTGCTGTTAAAGACATAACAGGGGATACAGTATATGATCCTGAAAGAATAAACATGATTTTCAGGGAATTTTACAAATCTTTATATTCATCACAGATTAATCCATCTAAAGACGAAATTGATCAGTTCCTAGATAATATAATTCTACCAAAATTATCAGACGAT
>JAODKN010000027.1:20562329-20574097 GCA_026774425.1 Petrocephalus zakoni
AAAAAGAAGGAAAGAAAGAAAAAAAAGGAAAAAAAATTGTCCTCCAAAGAGGGGGGGTGGTGGCAGGGTTTAAAAAAAAAAAAAACAAAAAAAAAAAACAAAATGGATTTTTCTCTCATCACATTGACAGTGAGGTGAATACAACAGCCAGAATACACTGAAATATATGCTTAGAAACAAGAGTTAAAAGAAAGCTGATCTGAAGCATGCATGTTTATTAAAACAGCACTCGACATCACTGCAGCTTACGAAGCCAGTATATAAGCAGTGGCGATCTTCCAGCCAGACAGATGGAAACTTATTACCCCCCTCTTGCCCTCAGCTGGAGAAAAAATAAACAAATTCTGAATTTTATCTTTGGCAACACAGTCTACAGAACGTAATTACCTCCCTCCAACAGGAGTATTGTGAAGAACAGAATTGATTTCCTCTATCTGATGAATATTCTGAATTGTAATTGTTGTCCTGTTTTGTAAGCAATTTCTGGACCATCATTCCCAATGGAACCAGATTCATCGACGAGCAGAAGGCACAGGCACCTAATAAGCCTGCAAAAATAGCTTTTTTGGAAGGAATTGCACAGGAACCATGGTTCTGAACCCTAGGAAGCTTATAACTGATGTTCACCCCTGAAGGTACATACAATGGACTTTCTTGGAGAAACTCAGATCATGAGCTATGTAAAAACCTGACTGTTACCGTCGGTATAATATCAACGATTACGGATATTTACTCCAACCATGAGCCTTAGTGGAAGAGAGGGAATGAAGTTGGATGGCAGGACGGATTGCTCACGCTACATTTACCTCTGCTTGTGAGATCTTTGCTCTGTGGCTTGTGGATTGTGTTACAGCCTGCTATCATGTCACACTCCACTGCTCCACAAGAGGATCATTTGGGATTACTAGTGGAAGGTGACCGGATTCTGCGCAAGCTTCTGAAAGAAAGGCCCGTGCTGATGTCTCCTCACCCGTGGCCTGTGGGTGCCACACCACGTGGTTTCCGCAGGAAGCTCTCAGCATCGCTGGTCTGCTGTTGCTCTAAAAACAGAACAGGTTTCTCGTGACGTCTTTCATATGCTGCTGCCGTGGAAGTCACGGTGAAGGCCGTGCAGGCTTTGAACCTAAATTCCCTTCTGATGAAAGCTTTAAGTCTGAACGCAGCCTGCAATGCAACATTCACATTCATGTACACATTTCGGGTTTCTGTGAACTTCAAAGACGAAGCAGCCGCGGATCAAAACGGCGAACACTCTCGGCCCTACAGGAAATAGATTAACAAAGTCAGGAAACACAAAGCACACAGTTTGATGGCCTGTGATTAGGGGCTTGAAAAAACTACCCTGGATTTACACTTAGCTGGCAGATTTTTTTTTATGAAACGATGCTCTGACGGGGGAGGTGTGGAGGATCAGCGAGTAGCCTCCATGGCCGTGGGCACAATTCCTGCCCCATGAGTGTTTGCAGACTTTTGGGGTTTCCTGAGTATTAGTCCTGATCTCCGCCCATTATCTCCAAGACCCGTGTGTGCTGTAATGGCCTTGCCTTCTGTCTAGGGAACTTCCCAGCAATAAGCAATAAGCATGGTGTGACCCCGCTCTAGAAAGCAGGTCGAGCAGTTAGATGAATTACTCACCGACATCCCGCTCATATAGAAGCTGTAGCATTTTGTGGGGGAAATACTGATGTTTCTTGAGAATATGAAATTTAATTAAAGCGGAATAAAAGACTGATATTAATGGCTAGTTCACTAACTTGTTTTAATTGAAATTTTAGATAAATTAGCCAGTCAGGGCAAAATTTTTTGTGACGTTGATTTAAAATTCGTCATTTAGCTCATTTTGGAAGGTCACAACATAAGATGACCAGAGCACTTAGGGTGCAAATGTTTATCAGTGTCATTCAGCAAGATGTCTGCGGGGTTGTGGGATTCAATCCTTATAATACACCGTCTCCTCTTTCGTTGCAATATAAAGAACACAATGAGTTGAGTGTTTGAGTTTTTTTTTTTTTTACATACTGCAAGCAATTAAAAATATTTCCACTACAGTGTAATTCATTTTGAAGATTCTATCTAGCTGCGCTTTGATCCCCTGTGTTTTACCGTGTTTTTCACACGGCTCCAGAGAGAGATGCTACTGTCAAAGCAGAATAATGCTATTATTCTGGGAAAGCAGAGGAAATTTAATTAAGGAGGAACGTGTCAGGCATGCAGCCGTGCGATTTATTATGTGTGTGCATGTGCACTGTCACGCGACGACACAGTAACTAAGAGCCAGCATTTGCTTACAAGCTTATTACCTTGGAACAAACGACAGTCTGTAAGCGTGCCTGTTTGTGTGCCAGGGTTAGCGACGAAGCCTGTTTTAGTGCAGCCATAGTGGTGGGCACTTTCAGGCCCCTCAGTAATGGCATCGTTAACATGCTCTGTTTCCAGTCTGAATGGATGTAATCATCCACTTAAAATGCAAAATATAAGACAGCGTCATTTTTTTTTCTTGCAAAGAAATCATTTGTAATCTCGCATGACAGGAATTGCCTTCATGTCTGTGTGATGCGGTTCTAAATTTGCTTCAAAATAACTTTTAAAGTTTATGTTACATAACTGTACATTCCACCTGGCCGTCTTATTGATTATAAATGGCTAGTTGCAGAGTTTTTGTCCTTATAGGCCCCAGAATGTTTAACTTCACTAGGCTAAGCCAGAAAACATGCTCATGAAACCTGCTTCTGCAGCAGAAATATTAGTAAGGAGTCTTGCTAAAAAAGCTCTGAGTTTATTGACCCTGACTCTTCAGGATTCAACCAATCAAAAATGATTGGACCTTATCTGCCCTGAGGAAGCTGCAGGCCTTCCCAAATCAGGCTGTATAACCGGTGGAAATGCAGGGGGGGGTATTGGACGAGGAGCAGAATCCAAATGTTAACGTTGTTTATTTACATTTATTAGCCAATAGGAACTGAGGTCATTGATTGAACAGTCAGGTTGACCAGCTTCATTTTACATCTTCTTCCCTTTGAATAAGCACCTGTGCAGGCTGGTCCAGAGAATGGAAGGAATCCATCTAGAAAATATCGATCGGTGGATTTGCAAACTATTGATCGCAATGTCACAGACAGACAAAAAGGATTAGCTACAAAACATGGCAGGCTGATGAACATTTACTTAACTTACAGGACAGTATTGACAGGAAATTGAATTTATAAAATGGTGCAGTCTTATTTTGCCCAGCAATTTTAATTATGCTTAGTTACGAGTCAAACATCAAACCACAAGTTGTCTCACTGTCTGCAACAGTGTAAGCTAGCCATAAAGCCTTTCTAATTTGTTCGGGGATTGTCAGGTGTTACACATGTAAAATAATAACAATAAAAGGACTCGCCAAGCCCCAGAGGTAGATTACATTTATGCTGACAGGGAGGTGAAATGCAATGAATTAAAACAAACTGAACACCAGAAAAGCTACAGTGGCATTTCGCACCTTGCATTGAGTTGAAACAGACAAAGAAAATGATGGAAATACACTGAGAACAGTAAGCAAGAGACATTTCACATTACGGATGACAAACAGACTCTGGCACCTGTCTAAATTATCATACATTATGAACTCAGTGAGCTGAATAGCTCTCCGGGTCCTCGCTACTATCTGAAGTGAAATATATATTGTATCCATACATGGTACATAGGTCTATAAATACTGTATATATAAATGTCTGTATTTTTATGTCTGTATTTCCAAACTCTGATGTAGGCACACATTGAAACACCATGTGAACATATTTCACAGACACAACAGAGGCGGCATATTCACATTAGCAGTATGTTATGTGAGGGAAAGCACTGTTGGTTTGTGGTCATTCCGATTTTTGTAATCAAAATAAAAATGAGGTTCATGCAACATGAGAAATCGGCTTATAGTTTGGCCGGGACTTAAAATGGCCTTTTTTTTTGGGTGAAGACTGCATGTTTCCCTGTTGCGTGCGGTGTTGGCTGTACCTTCACCCTTCAGCTCTGATTCAAGTCATGGGGGTCATCTTTGCCTGAAGTGGTCAATCTGGTGTAGATCACGTGGGGTTCAGGGCCTTGGAGTGGAGGAAGACCTTGCGGCACGTGCGTGGAGGACCTTCACCTTCCAGAAAGCCACAGCAAACCACCAAGGACATTTTCCTTAGAATGTACACAGAATCTGAGTATGTTGTCACCATTACATGATGGTACATAGAATGAAAAGCTGTTTGGCTCACACAGTAAACAAAGGCACATGTCAATAGGGCAGATTTGGAAATAAAATATAAACAGACAATAAAATGACAATAAGTAGTAAAATATAATTAACGAGTGGTTTTTATAGTCATTTATAGCAATAATAGACTTGTTAAGAGCCTAGTGCTACTGTTCATAAGGTAGCTAATAGGCAATTTACAGCAGTCAGTCTTCTGCTCTCACGCGCACAGCTGTGAGTTACTACTCGGGAAACGCGTCCCTTTATCACACGCTAAAGTTATCCAGTTTGAGCATTTGTCCCATCCACTAGAATTCAGTCTTGTTTTACCTCTGCTCATGTAATTGGCTTGTCAGGTATGGTGCACTGTAACATGTTATACTGCCTGCTGTTTTGGGGAAGCTCTGGAAACAGGAGAGTGGCCCCAGAGATATCTCACCATGAACCATGGAGACATTTATGCATAAGGGCAATAGCATCGAATAGTCGTGGATCCGTAAACGTAGCATCCAAATTGAGAAATATGACTGCAAACCTGGCAAATTGTGCTGTGCTGCTTTCTTTAATCTGATTTCCCCTCCTCCCTGTCATTAAGTTGGCGAATGTGTAATTTTATTTTACGAGCACATTAAATTTCAATGTAAACGAAAATCTTGTGCAAGGTTACAGTAATGAGAAACAGGACAATTGTGTTAATACTGGACACCAAAAGGGAAAGGAGGCTGTTGGGTGATTTAAAGTCCTTTGTTTCATGTTGGTACATTTCTTTTATAATGCAAAAAAAAATTATGAAAACCCGAATGGCATTAGATCATCACTGCCGTTTCTAGCCCCTGGTTTGATATTGCCGACAGGGAAGCCATAACTTAGGGACTGTGGGAGGTTTCTACCCTCAGGCTGTCCATATACTGAGCGAGGATTCCTATAGCGAGCACGCCACTTTGCTCTTAGCACTGAACGCCGTTCCAAACTTTCACTATACATCTTATTTTCACCACTACCCATATCCTTGTTCTGTATTTTTATTGTGTCAATTTGCAGTCTTATTTTATCAGGGATCCAAACTGCATTGCTGATGGGACGCTATTGGTTTTTATATTGATATTTTAATATTACTTACATTATTTTATTTTCCCTTGAATTATGCATTTGCATTTTAACTGCGATCCAGGAAGCAGGTGGAGAAGTACAGATGCACAGTACATGTTTGTGTACCTGGAAAATGTGTGTCTTTGTGTGTGCTTAGTCAGGCCCCTGATCTGCCTTAAGTCTCTTCTCAAGATGTTCAGCAGCAGTAGTGATCGCATGGGGGGTTGGGACCTGGGTATCTCTTTGTTTGACATCCACAGAAGCATGACGTGGGCGTCCCTGAAACGTGCACCTCACCAGCCACGTGAGGCCCAGAAGAGTCCACACAATCAGCCATGTTAAGCCCGCAAAAGCCAAAAATTGATTGTCTTCATCTTTTTTTAACTGGTTATGAATATTTATCACCCAGCCTGAGCATTCTTTTATGGAAAAACATGCAGGGTGCTGTAATGAGATAATATTCTGCAGGGCTGAGCACGTCTTTGCAAAGTGCTTCGGCACATTTGGAAATGATGTTTTCTGTCCTCCAGGAGAGCCATCTCACCTGGGCTGTATGGACGTTTATTACACACTCAGCTGACGGGATGATAACGGTCAGTGTGGCTTGAAAGATGTTCTGCTGCAACTCAACCAGTCGTCAGCCACACCACGATTTGCAGAGAATGACTAAACGTCACAAAACGTGCGGCGGCTTGGCTGACAGTGTGCAGTCAGCGGAGCTGTTGGCCCCCTTTTGGCCACAAACAGTCACTGCACCACATAGTAAATGATTGTGTTCCTTACTTAGGAGATACCGAAACAGCATGCTCACAAGCTAGCTACAGTCTTATAACTCTAGTCACTATTTATTTATTTATTGAAACATCTGATTTTAAAACCGGGTTATCTCCATTGCCCCCACCCCCAGCATAATCCGTTTTGAGCTGAGAAACCAGGAAGGAAGACTCATCCTGATCTGATTGGGTCGGACAGTCATCTCAGCTTTTGAATCTGATTGCAGAAGGTGCCCAGCAGCGCCCCCTCAGGCCAGGATGTGTAGTGCAAAGGAGTGGCAGGCTGCCAGCTGGCACACTGATGGAGGTCAGAGCATGGCAATCATTAAGAGCAACACCTGGGATAACTGGCCTTTTTGGATGGGAGCAGAAATGTGAGAGCTGGCCTTTTTGGATGGAAGCAAAAATGGGATAGCTGGCCTTTTTGGATGGGAGCATAAATGAGATAGCTGGCCTTTTTGGATGGGAGCAGAAATGGGAGAATTTATATAAGGAGAAAAACACGGAGCATGGGAACACGAAAACATGGGATGTGCGTGTCCGTCCAAATATCAACATTTTCCCTCCTCAAAAGGAAGGTCACTGTGTTTTGATGTACCCCACATTAGTACATGGTGGCTTCATGACAACATTGTTTCCATGGAAACCTGTAGGGGAAGCGTAAACCGTGTCCCAGATCACTTGATTGGGAACAGTTAATTCCCTTCTAGCTGTGGGTGGACACGATCCTTTAAATAATAACACTGTTTAGCAAGCATTAAAAATACAGCAGTTTTTTTTGTTTTGGGGGGGGCACATTCACTAAGTTCAGGCAAGCTGCAGTTGACAAGGTCGTTCTGGTCATCCTGCGATGCGGAGCGTGATTGTTTGTCATTTCCTGCTGATTTATTCCTCGCTAATGACACAAGCGTCCCTCGTCGGCACTCACAGTACACGGGAGACTCTCGCTGTTTCATCACAGGAAGAAGCATCCACTTGGCAAGCTGCCAGTGTTAGGATACGGCCAATCACATCATATTAATTGTGCCCCCCCCGGGGGGTTGCTTCCATCGCCACACAGCAGTTTCACCTGTGGTCATGCGCACCGCACCGGAAATATGATTCCATTTACAAAGCCCCCCTGGAAAGGAGCTGAGCCCCCCCATAGGCAGTAATTATGAATACACAAAACACAATATCTCCTATGGGAGAACTGGGAGTCAGTCACTCACTGTGCAGAGGATTATTGTGCAGTGTCAATCAGCAACAGGTTAACCCCCCCACCCCCACTGGCAATTCTATTGGTTAAACCAGGCAGTGACTGACAGCTTACTGTAGTCCCACCCACTGTGGATTCAGAAGCCCAGTTGCTGTTGTTGCTAGGAAACACCATCAGCTTTATTTGTTTTTTATTTGTCCCAGATCACAGGGTAACTGCATCTCTTACTTAGAATAGAAGTTATAGGAGCTCGCTGATAATATTCTATCAGTGGCAGTAAGGATCCCATCACGACGATGGTTAATTGCGGCGATAACACCGTGTGTCTAAGTGACAGGGCCAATGAGATGCAGGGCCACTGCCGGCAGTGACAGACAGGGCCAATCGCGCGGCTGGGTCACAGGCAAGAGGCCATCCTTCAAGTCAACCGGTCTGCCATCGCAGCATTTTTTCCTTGTGAGATCCGTGTCACATGATCGATGGCACCCTCCCGTCTGCGTGTCCTGGGTCGCTATGGGACAGACAATTTCCCACGAAATACCGGTCACAGTGTGTTAAACTGACATGTTTCTCATTTTCCGCTTATTAGCACAGGCACTCCATTATTGTAACCTTATTTTACCCTTTCCTTTCCAGCTGAGTTACCTGAGCTGGGAGTTAAAGGGTATGCTAATCGCCCCTGTGTATTCCAAACCATTAATGCTGTTATCTCCATCATAGTCTTATTATTCGTCTTGCCAATTTTCCACTCATATGTCGGAGTCAGTAAATCCAGGATGTTAGACGGTGCAGCGATAAATGGCACGAAGAACAGACGTAGCAGCGACTCAGCGTCTCTCGGCTACAGTACGGCGGCGATGTCTGATGGCGGCCATATTGGCATGTGTCATAACGCGGAAGGAAAAGTGGAAGCAGCTTCCAGAGACAGAATTGAGGTACGCTAAGGGACAGGCAAATAAGCAAGATGCCGACACCAATCTCGTCACGGATTTGTCCTCCAGCCGTTGCAATTAGCTGATGGAAATGCCGCCGCACATCCTTGACACCAGAAGTCCGAAACATTCGACCGCGCCGGCAATGACAGATGACACAAATGTCAAATAGGCGGCATCAAAGCTAACACACCAAGATCAACGGTCTCCCGCGGTGATCCTGAAAAAGCAGAATCAAAGGGTGACATTCAGATGCTGCCGAGCATCAATTTTTCCCATTATTGTGAGTGGCTAAGTGAGATGCTATTTGAACGCATCAAAGTAAAGGGACCTTTAAAGCTAATTAGCGTGTCCTTTATGAAGGGATTATGTGCATAGGTTATTATGTATTTAGTGCCCCCTTTTTTGGATTACCGGAAAAAAATACATATCTGATTTCAACTCAGAAGGTAGCACCCGCATTTATGTGAGGAAGCAGTAGAGGGGGCTAATTTTTATTTACTTCTATCAACTCTTTAATGACCTTTGAACAGAAGTGCGGCACTTCTCCTGTAGAATTTTGCACACCCATGCTGTTAGACCAAGATGATTGGCCACTATTGTCCATCAAATTACTCTCACAGCAGTTTAGCGGCCAATCAAAAGTGTCAAACCTTGCGCCTCGAGGCCATGGCTTGCCGAAAAAGAGCCAATCAGGTGATTCCCTGAGATACACACTGCTGCTGCTGCTTGTTCAGCTACATTTTCAGCTACATTTTCCTCCACATGTAAAAGGTGAACTTTGGAACCATTTTTTGAGAACTAAATATTATATACTAATTTATTTGTTAGCATTCATGTTGAAGACATTTGGCATTCTATGTACGCTCCTCTTGTTAAGTAGAAGCAACACTGAAGTAAAAGTAGCAGAAATCAATGCTGAAATACAGCGTGACATAGCAGTCTGCCAGGCGCCGGCCAACATAAGCCATTCATATTTGCTCTGGGATCAGTCTCGCCAGACAGAACCGCCATTCAGGGTGGATTTAATCATGCTGACGACTCCCAAACATGCTCAGCTACTGCCTTTTTGTGTCTGATAGCTGGGCTCCTTTTAGAAAAATGTGGCTGACATGCATCTGAAAGCCATCTTGCATTGCTGGGGATCCCAAAGAGAAATTCTCTGTTTGTAATATTAAAAAAAAAAAAATGTTACTGTAACCGCCATTGGTTACTTGTGAGAACTCTACCAAGGAGTGCCCACATGGTTTGGGATCTGGAGAGCTGCTGAGCTCGGGTTATCTTACCCACAGTATATACAGGAACACCTAGTCTAACGTCAGGGTTACGTTCCGTCCAATGGGATGTTAAGTGACTTGGACGCTACGTGAACATCATACACACTGCGCCCAAACCTATATGATATATTTTACCCAATTTTCCTAAAAAGCTAATATACTTTATATAAGAGAGACTGCACATTAATATAATGGTAAAAGTACAGTAAATAGATAGATGTGTAATGTTCATGCTTATTATCACTATCAGGTATTATGGGTATTATGAGTAAGATATGTGCTGTGCCATCATCTGGCTGGCAGCTTGTTTGCACAAGATACACATGCTGTACCACAGTCTGCTGCATCTCATTAGCAAAATCAGGACGTTTCAGCTCGATTTTAACCTCATGATGTATGCCAGGGAATGTCATGGGTATGGACCCCCTCTCGCTCTCCATAAGACACACGGTCACATCTGCAGGTGAGTGAGAAGCTTGGGGGTCACAGCACAGGGTCAGCCAGCAGTTGGAGCTGGGGGTTAAGGGCCTGGCTCAGGGGGCCATGGATATGTGATTATTCTACAGGGGCTCGAACTGGCGTCCATCCAGCCACAGGCAGAGAGGCTAAGGCTATAGACCTACACAGCACCCCCCAGATGCACACATATAAAGATGGGGGGTTTGAGAAAAGGGTCACAGATGTCCATCCAGTGCTCCTGGACCCCCTTACAGGGGGTTAAGGGCCCAGTTCAGATATGGCTACTTTGCCCAGCACAAGACTTAAACTGGCACCTGGTGCTGGATCCAGACAAACCCAGGCAGAAAATGAGATCGGCGTGCCCAGCAGTGTGTCAGGAACTCGAGGCCCTCTGCTGGTCTCTCTTCCCAAATGAGCTGTGTTTATGTTACATCCCAGCCCGCTCTTGTCAACCGTGGCAGGTCTGATTTTGTTTTCTGTCTTGGTTGAGAGCCCCTGGAGCCAGATACAGGGCTAAGTGAATGTCTGTCTCTACTCGACTGTTCCAAAAAAAAAAAAAACCTAAGTAGGTGGAGTCAGAGAAAATGAGTTTGCCACACCTGCCTCCCAGACAGAAGCGTGCCCTTTGTGAAGCCCTTAGAAGTGAAAGGGCCCATACTGTACCCGGTGTCATTTACTCTAATGGTGTAATTTCCGTACAATGGCCCACCTGGCCCACCTAATATTTAACTAAAATGTAATGGAAGGAAGGTATCACGTTTATTAAACACCGCCGGACAGGTAATGAGAATTAAATGTGATTCCAGTAATTTAATTTGAAACATTTTGCAGATTATGTGCGTAATTGGAATGAAAATTGACAAGGGCCTCACTCTATATTTACATAGAAATGGTTCCCATTGTAGAGCAGCAAGAAGCCGCAGGTGAAATGCATTTGAGTGAAATGACAGTAATCTGATTTGGGGAGGGTTGAAGGTTGCCTACACATAATTTATATTATCTCCAAGATGAATGGAATGCCAAAACTAATCTGGGATACAATGGCGGAGGGTGCCGCAGAAGTCGGGGTAATCTCCGGCCCCTAGCTGGGACCCCGGGCTTCGGGAGTGGCTCGGGAAGCCGATAACACGGCTCATTATGTTGCTCTTGTTAATAGCGGGGTGCCGGGGTGCATCTGTGGAAGTCTGGGTCGCACCTCAGAGCGGAGATAAGAGGGTTGATGTGGGGGTGTGTGGATATACCCCGTCTTATTTCTGACCTCAGATCTGCCTGTAATGAGGCAGAACTTCAAAGGGCGCTCCAGGAGAGCCACTCCACGGCCGTACACATTGTTTCCTGATCTATATGCATAAAAATATCAAGAATAATAATTATGCCACTTAATATTTGCACTCGAAGGGCCTTGAGCAGACAGTTTGCTGCGTACAAATCAGCCGCTTTATCTGCTCAGCAATCCTGCTTACGGCACGCAGACACGCGCACGGCTAAGGAAACACATTTAAAGACGATTTCCTCCCCGAAGCCTTAATGCTGAGCTGCACAGGGTTTTAAGGGCTAGAGGGCCTTCTGTACTTTTCCTGATAGCCTGGTTAATAAATATTTATGTACTTTCTTGGTTAAATTGCTCTATCTGTAGGCAGTCCTGGTTCTTGCCTAATTGTTCAGGTTTAATTGTTGCAGGCAAAGTAGACCTTATTTGCAATTCTGCTGAGTCCAAATCCCTTTTAAACTGGCCCAGTTTGTTTTCTCTAAGCAAACCCCGGGGGGGGGGGGGGGGGGGGGGGGGGGGGGGGGGGGGGGGGGGGGGGGGGGGGGGGG
>JAODKN010000027.1:20635694-20646290 GCA_026774425.1 Petrocephalus zakoni
CGACTAATGAAAATGTATTCGACCAAGCCCTCTTCATATCGACTAACGTTTAGTCGACTATTTGGGGGCAGCCCTAAAAAAAATAATAAAAAGCTATATTCAGGCCGAGTGACATTTATCCCCAATCCTAGTCAGAACTGTTTGCTTTGACTGGTTGAAGGTTAAGCAGGACCAACTGAACATTTGTTAACTAAAAACTGAAAATAATAAACAAATTGTATTGCAATCAATGCACTACAAATATATTCATCCATTTTCTGCAATCACCAATTCTATTCAGGGTCACAGAGGGGACAGAAGATCCCAAAATCCCAAATACACACACACCCATATCCAATTAGCTCCCACCCAGCTAACCCTTTTTAAAACCTGACCTAATAAGTGCCAGCTGGGATGTATTAAAGACTGTGAGAATGGGGATGGTGATCAGTCACCATGGAGATCGCCCTACATCAAGTTCTGTGATTGCCTTGTGGTGACAAGTTCTGGGTGAAAACAAGCACCTTAATTAACCCCCTGGCAGGGTGAAACTATGCTGGCTTTTTATTCTTACAGCAGTATTCAAACATGCCACCACGGAGCGAGCCGGCGTGTAAATGCCGCGTCTCAGATTATCGTATTTTTACGTGTGAACTATTGCCCTGTCATGCACCGAGGCGAGCCGAGCGCGAGCATCACGCATCAACGCGCTGCGGTTCGCGCGCCTCAGCCGCGAGACAGTGAGAGCGCAGCCCGGCACGCGCCGCCTGTCGCGTGGTCGCACCCGCGATCCGGCGCGTGTCAGCGCTTTGTCCTGCGCCTGTTAAAATGCGCCTGCTATGCTTTAAAACGTACAGCACTTACCTGGTCTGTAATAAACCGCCAGGAATAAATGGGGACTCTCTCTACAGTAGGGATGGTGATTAGCTTAATGAGAATTTAAAGATGCTGTCTCCCCAGAACTGAAAGGGGGCTCTTTAGGAAACAAACCAGGATTACTTTGTGTGTGCGTGTGTGTGTGTGAGTGTGTGAGTGTGTGTCCTCAATGTGATAAAAACCTGCTATTTTGACTGCGTGATGACCATTCTTTCAGTCCCGACAAGGGGAAACTCCATTTTATAAAAATCTGTGACTGCAATCGAAAGAATAAAAATGCCAAAAGTCCTGATTTTATTTGGTTACTTATGGTTAAGGCTAACATAAGGTTTGGGCTGAGTAGGGGTTAAGGGTGTAATAGCTGGGATTAGGGTTTTTCCCATAGAAATTAATGGGCAGTCCCTACAAAGATGTGAATAAAAACGTGTGTAAATGTGTGATTTCCCACCAGGGAAAGTTTGAAAGTTTGGGAGCCTCTCGGAGATGGTGCCACCCTTCCTTACTTCCTGCCCTGGTGGCAACTCCATGCAGCACCTCCTAGATCATCCATCATGACTCCTTGGAGCTTTAAATACAGGCAGCTCCAGGACTGGGATTGCTGCTCCTGGGGCCCTGTCCAAAATCTCCTTTTTGGCCCTACAGATGTTTCAAAGAGTTAGAAAATATCTAGCGAGTCAGAAGATGGTAGCCTGCTGGTTGGTTGAATGTGCTGCTTCAGTATCTCCTACATAATAATACTGTTTATTTATTATTTAGTGTAGTGACTGTTTGTGGCCAACAGAGGGCCAAACTTCGGCGGCCCTGTGCAAATGCACGGTTTGCGTCGCTGATGAACATGGTGGCTGGCCAGTTCTTGTCTTTTCTCAGTGTCTTTTCAGCGACAGAGATCCTCTACCATCTGTTCCACAGAACCGCGCTTCACCAGCGCATCAGTCACGGCTCATTCTGCTTGACACAGCAGACATTTTTTTCCAGCACAGCAGCTAATAAATGAGGCTGGATGACTCCTCACCTCTCTGGTCCTTCAAAAATAAAGGGGTGTCAGCGATTATTGAGGTAAGCCAGGCGTGAGGGGGAAGGAACCACTAATGGGCAAAATATTTCCTCCAGACCTGCAGGAAACAACCCACCGGTTTTGAAAAGCCCACACCCCACCCCCAACCTGATATGGTCGTTCATCATTCGATCGTTCACCTTCCTGAGAAACGGACCTGATCGTGGCACCAGGCGATCCTGCTTCTTTAACGTGGCATAAACAGTCGCTCTTATTCAATGGCGAAGCTAATGCCTTTCCTGCCACAAGCTCGTAAATTTCCTCTAATGGTGAGGATTAAGCCCTGTGTCAGTGCCAAGGAGAGAGTGGGCCGTGGATTCTGGCCCGGACTCGCCATTATGAAGTGAATCATGGCGTAAAGAACCCGCCCGTTTCCTTGGTTACAGTGAACTAGCCACCCATTAAAAGGCATTATTTATCCTGAACTTTGACTGGACCGTATCACCAAAAAACAGCAATTAAACATGAGGCAGACAGAGGACACCAGACATCACAATTAAGAAAAGCAAAGTCCTGCAGTCCCGAAGGCACTTGATTAATGGCTGTCACCAGTGGAGAGCGTGTAAGAAAATAATCCAGGGATCCACCCTTCAGAAAGTGAGTTTGAGGAGCTGGTGAAGTTACTTAGTATCTGTTTGCCTTTTTATGTATGTGCTGTTCACTGGGCGGAAACAGCAATTTATGCAATCAATCAGCAGAGGGCATAGTGGTTATGGAGTCGAGTGGAAGCCAATGAAGTGTTTTCTGTGGAACAGCAGCTGTGCCTTCAAACTTGGTTCTAGGAGTGAACCTCATTAGTTGAGTATCTAAACCACTAGGGGAAATTATGAACTGTAACTAACGGAGTCATATGAGGCAATGAGATGATGCATAAATACTTCACTTAATTTAGTATGATATGAGATGCTATATATAAACTTCAGGCACAGTGAGTCTTCTTCTGGTCCCTTGTAAAGACTCCATTTGGCTGCACAATCACGAAGCGCTTGCATCCATGTCACTTTCACAGCCTGTTTGATCCTCACCAATCAAACGGAAGCTTTCATTCGGAAATAACTCCGCTTCTCAGTCCTATTTCTGGATTGGCTCTCACTTCAGACTGACACAGCTCTCTCATTTACCGCTGATTTCTTTCAGCTCCCGCCGTGGCCCAGAAGATTCTATTTTTTCCCCTTTAAATCGCAGGCGCACCAGTAGGCAGCTCTCACTGCGCGCGCCTTCCAAGAGGAAGAGCCAAGCAGGGAACCATGTGCTGGCTTTTAAATTAATGAACAAATGAGGATTAACACATCAAAAACGGGAGCGGTGGCTGTCGGCTCTCCTCCCCGGCGGGTGCGTAGATTACACTCGCAGATGTGGCGTCGGCCACCTCGTTCCCCGAGCGAGGCACCGCGCGTCTCGCCGGCAAATGGCTTCCCATGATGGTGCATCAGATTTATCATGAAAAAAAAACCGACAAGCACATGAAGGGAGATTCGAGGTGCTTTTCATGCAGAACATTGACGCAGTCGGTTTGGTGTTGAATATAATAACTTTCAGGGTGATTATGCCTTCACTGTGCCCGCTGACGTGTAGCAGAGTAATGAAAGTCTGCTTTTAAAGAAAGCGCGCACGTTCCCTCTGTATCCGAATTCGAATCCTTTTGTTCACCAAGTGAAAAAAGTTATTTTTTTTTGTGCCAGAGAAACCATGAAGTGTAACATCTGGGGCAGAAGTGCAAACAATAAATGAAAATGTAGACGTGTAAATGGAGACAATCGGATGTAGCTAATAATGGGTGTAGGTTTTGTTAGCTATTATGATATTTAGCTGATGTTCCCCACCCCCCAGCCATGTTCACCATGTCTTCTACCTGAAAGCAGCAATTTGTGCATTACACCAGCGGGTGCCGCCGTGTTTACAGATTCGGCTGGGAGCATATACTGAAACCGTACTGAGGAAAACTGCTTAGACACTGGAATCTCTTATGGAATCGGAATTATAACTGATTATTTGCAATGGAAATGAACAGCTCCTGCAGTCCCGCGATGGCCTTTGGGCCTCGAGTGTCACGGGATTTATTTTTAGGTTGACATCGCGCTAACGCTGTAAGCACAAGCGCCCTTGGCCCCCTCGTGTACCTCATGGAAAAGAGCATCCGTGCTCTCCGGCTCACATTCTTATTTGTAATTTAAATAGTGTTATGTAACAATCTCCAGGTGGGAATGGGAATCGATGATCTGCGGGCCATCACTGCGCCCATGCTGGGAGAAACAACCGCAGATTCCAAACGTATCACGCAGCGGTAATTAACCATGGGGTATTATCTAAAGACACCGTGCTCTCAGATTGCTGGAAATACATGTGAGATCACAAACACCTTAAATGGGTCTCCTTTTTATTACGATGAATAGGCAAAACATGTTTTCATCACATTCAAATGAAAACGATCAATATGACAGCGCACCTGTGAAGAGTAAGGGTTAGGGTTATCTTTGAGGGCCCTTTGTTTCTGGGGCGCCCCTGCCCCCCTCAGATGTTACGAAAATGAAATAGCAACTGAGTCGTGGCTAGCTAGCTAGTAACAGGGTGGCCAACTCTGGTCAACGGGCTGGAGTGAGATTTTCAATTTGAAACAAGTCTGCACACATATGCTCATGCATATAGGTTTGGGAAAATACCCCAATGCTTTTCTTGTAGCTAGTTTTAGGTTTATAATGGGGTTATATAGATTTGCCATAAGATCTCTTGGGTGAGGGTGAGTGTCAGAAAGCATGAGTGTCACGGCAGATGCGTGAGACTGGCAACCGTCTAGTTGCCAGAAAATACCCCTGGAACAACTCCTTTAGTGTAGCGAGTGTTTGTGGCCCAAACCTCATGGGGCCACGCCAATGCGAGGTTTGAGTGGTGGTAAACACGGCCTCTGCTCAAATGGACTAAAAGGGCGAATGACGTCGTACTGAACCCGGGGGCTTCTCTCAGGAGGGGGGCGGGAGAAGTGGCACACACTCTGAGGTGAGGTCTTTGGATCTTCTCACATGTCTGCCACAGCAGAACACATCTATTCTGCTTTGGTGTTCCCACGGACTTTGTAAGTCCAGTCTGCGTTGAATAAGTGTTCCTGGCGTGCTCTCAGAAGCGTGACATTATGCATTCAGAGAGTGACAACTTCAGCAAACCCAGTGGATAAAATCTAACAGATATGCTTATTTCAACAATTATAATAATATGTCCGGAACAATCCGGTACGTGTGCTGTATTCAGGTAACTACAGGGACATGATCGCACTCAGCATTCAGCAAAGAAACTGCATGACAACATAATATTTCCCTCAGCTACTAACAGATGTGCCTAATATTATGCCTAATATTATAACCCATAATAACCAGGTAGCTGTAACAGATACGGTCCACTATGGAAGGAATGGTTTCTGCTCTAACAGTCATTTGCTTGTGTACTCTTTAGAATTTCACGCTTTAGTGTAAGTGCTGTTCATTTAATATCCTTAAGTGTCCTGTAGTCTGTTGCCATTAATCATCATGTGTTTGCATTTATGCTTATATTATGCAGCAGATGCTCTTGTCCAAAGCAATGTACAGGTAAGGCAAATAGCACATTACAAAGATTCAGTTATCAAGGAGCCAGCTAGGTATAGGTGCAGCTGGTTCAGATGTATGCAAGAACCTGATAAGACAGATATTGAAATCAGCAGACACTGAGTGACTCTAAGCGCTTTCGGGGAACATGGTGTGGCGTGGGCTAGGGGCTCCTGGAACAGGTGGGTCTAGAGGCGTTTCTTGAATTTGGAGAGGAAATGTTTGAAAAAAGTTTGCTAGTTTGCAAATGGGCAGAGAGGAAATGGCAATACATAACTGTTTTGTTCTAACTGGATTTACTTTGTCTAATTGTATAATAAATATTGACAATCAGGCTGTAATTGCCACTTAAACTTTAATAAAAATATGTAATTGTCCTATTCCCAGGTGAACAGTAAGTACAGAACCATAACAGACCATTTTCTCTCTGTGCTGTGCAGTGTTGGATCCCATCACGACAGCTGAATGCCCTGCAAACATGTAACGGAGAGGAAGGCTGAGGAAGAGCCCAAGCCCTCTTCCCTAAGTATCTAAAAATGCTTTGTGTGCTAATTCATTTAGTCTGTTTCAACTTCCTCTAACAGCTTGGGGAAAAGATAGACTTAAATCCGTTTAATTCACAGGAAGCTTGGGGACCGGAGGTCTTTGGGGGTAAGAGCTATTAGGACGCATGCGGGCTGCAGCCAAGCATAAATTATCCAGTTCATGGATCTATAAGATGCTTTTATCCGAAGCAACATTTTTTGAGTAAGCAGGGTCACGCAGTCCTTACAGCGATGGGGGTTAAGGGCCTTCCTCAGGGGCCCAGTGCTAGCAACACTGTGCTAACCATGGGATTTAAACCAATGACCTTCCGGTCATAGTCACAGCCTCCTAACCAGCCCCTTTTCCAGCAGTTACTTGGACCAGCACTTAATCAAGCATATAATCATTTCAAAAGGCCTGGAAGATAATGCTTTGCTCCCATAAACTAAATATTATATTTGAATAATGTATTTATTATACATTCTGTCTTAGATCATTAATTTTATTTGGTACTCTGAAGCAGTTTGGTACCTCAGGTTCTGGGCTGTTGGCTTCTGTCGGGTTCCTGTTCTCCTCACCTTTGCGATCATCCCAGGATACGGGTTGCTCAGACACATGTGTGGCTTTGTGTCGTTTCCTTGTGATTGCTTATAGACCCGTCGTGGGTGGGCTGGCCTCACGCTCCTACCCTAACTGAACAGGGAGTTGGTGGGTCAGTGAATGTTCCGCGTGGTCTGTGCTCATGGTGGAAACTCGGTGAAATGCCCAGGTGCATCCACACGGCGGCAGTCGTTTCGAGAGACCTTTCAAACACATCCCCTTAAAGCATACCTCACCAGTACGTCCTTGTCGTGATTAATATTTAATGGCCATTATTGGTAACCGTGGCATCCTTCTGTTACATTACCACACTTTAATCTGCTTTTCTGTTCCGTCAAGCTGCCTGCTAATCTCTTTACTGCCGTGTGCTTGGGCTGATGAACAATGTGGGAATCAGCAAAGTGATTCCTCCATAACCTATAAAGAAACATGGTGGCTGTTGACATGGTACACAATTAAAGTTTACCGATGTAATTTAACAATACCCACTGCTCGCTTGTTTTTCATTTAAAGGGCAGCCTGTAGATCACATCTGTACTACTGCCCCCCCCCCATCTACCTTATCTTAGCTCAGTATCCAGAGGGACTATGACACATTAGCGGTTGCCCTTATGAAGCTTGTAATGTCATGCAGACGAGGCAAATGCTTCTGGGAAAATGAGTTATTAAACTGCAGCTCAGCCATGAAGACTTAATGAAATTAATAGAGATATACCGCTGTGCATGTTGTGAGGCCCTGCTGATCACAACGTGGTTCATCAGCACAGCCCATAGGGGGAGCCCTTGAGGCAGCGTATATCTGGGCTTCCTCAAAATTAATTTGTCAGCCTGTAATTGTGGTCCCTCCCACCTACAACACACCAGATTTCCCCCCTCCCACCTCACCCCTAAAGATAGCATCCAATGCTCTTGTCTGGATACCATAGAAATCAGTTACGGCAGCTTGGCTAGTCTGCTGTTAACTGTGTTAATTGTTTGCTATAATAACCAGTGTCTTGACTTCTGAAATAGAAAAAACATCCTCCTGCCTTGTAAATGAGCTGAGAATTACCACAGTAGCTTGTGGCAAATGGGGACTCCTGCTATCTCTGGCTCTGATAGGAGATCCATTAATAGCACACTCACTAGCGCCTCACACTGGTCACGTGCTCATCTTGCATGACCTGGGCCCAGTGCCAGCCTTCAGGCATCGCTGCCGGCCCTGCCCTGTGCAAGACAAAGTGAAATGGCGCCCTAGGCGGCTGCCTATGTCACCTAATGGGTTGAATGGAACTGCCCGTACCCTTCCACACGCCTGTCACGTGGACATTGCGCCCCAAGGTCCCTTGGGTCAGCTAACCAGCAAATATACTAGATAAGAAAGAACATAAGAAATTTATAAACAAGAGGAGGCCATTCAGACCATCAAGCTCCTTTGGGGAGAATTCCACTAGTAGCTCAGAGATGTTAAAGTCTTGTTTAGCTCCGACTTAAAGGAACCCAATGTTTTAGCTTGCACTACACTAACATGAAGACTATTCCATACTCTAATTACAAGCTCCAACTCCAGTTTGAAATGTTCGCCAGCTAATTCTCAACTATGGCCACAAGTTCTCCTATTTGTACTAATATTGAAGTAACTATTTAATTGGACAGCATCTAGACCTGTTAGAGTCTTATATGCCTGGATCAAGTACCCCCTTAGTCTCCTTTGCTTGAGGCTGAACAGATTGAGGTCAGCTAACCTTACCTCATAAGACATTCCTTTTAGGCCAGGAATAATTTGAGTTGAACCCTTTATAAGACAGCAATGTCATTTTTAAGGTAAGGTGACCAGAACTGCACACAGTATTCTTGGTGGGGTCTTACCAAGGAATGGTATAGTCTTAACAATACCTCCCTTGACTTAAACTCCACACACCTGGAGATGTAACCCAATATCCTACTGGCCTTTTTAACTGCGTGGGACATGGAAGCATCACCATATACCTGTACACCAAAGTCGTTCTCGCAATGAGCTTCCAGTATTTCCGTGGCACCCATAAAATACTTGTGCCTTATATCCCTCTTCCCTATATGGATTACCATACACTGTCCCCATTAAACGTCATCTGCCAGGTATCAGCCTAGTCACTAATTACATCAAGATCCTGCTGTAGCCTCTGTGCTGCTGTTTCAGTATCCGCTACACCACCCACCTTCGTGTCATCTGAAAATGTGACCAATTTACTGTACATATTGGTGTCAATATCGTTTATATAAACTAGCAATAATAGTGGCCCCAAAATTGAACCCTGTGGTACCCCAGAATGAATGAATGAATGAATGCGGTATGAACGTAGGCCAACCGAGACATGCCCCTAATAGCTTCTCGCTGCTTTATATCTGTTAACCAGTCTTCAATGTGCTATAAACAGACAGAACGCAAGGTTTTCAGTGTCTTAATTGCAGTCTCTCAGGTTTGGGGTGGCATCGTGCTTGTGTGAGTGAACTGCTTTTCACCTGTTATGGATTTTACCTGAAGTGACATTTAGAGACTCTGTGCTTGCTACACCTTGGGTGGAGAAGGCTGGCTCAGCGTTAAGTATAAGTAGCAGTTCTTTAAAAATAGCTTATAACTATTCTGAAAACATAGATATCCACAGGGGCCTGAGTGTGTGAGGGCCTGATACAGTACTGAGTGCGGTTTGGGCCAAAAGCTGTTTCTTTTTATTTTACGTTTTGATTACCATTTAACCCTTTTACTGCCCTCTCACTCCATAAGCTCCCGAGGCCTCTCAAGAGGCTGAAATCACGGCTTACTGCAAACGTGAGCAAGGGAGCATGATCACACGCTGCCCGCTGTAAGTCTTGCTCTCAGCAAACTGCATTTTTCTGATGAGCGGTCAGAGAATAATCACTTTAATTTCCTTCCGGAAAATGATTTGCACTGAAATGTCCCACACTGAATAAATGTGAGGGTGATGGACAGAGAAATGGTTGCGTAATGTTATTAAAGACAAACTCCGCTGATATTTCTCTACATTGATAGAATATTTATGTATCTCATTACATGTAGCGTTCATATACAGCCACAGAAAACATGAGCTCTTGTACTGACACGTGTTAAAATGGATTACAATACAATAGAAAAATACAAAATCTAC
This sequence comes from Petrocephalus zakoni, assembly GCA_026774425.1. Taxonomy (NCBI): domain Eukaryota; kingdom Metazoa; phylum Chordata; class Actinopteri; order Osteoglossiformes; family Mormyridae; genus Petrocephalus; species Petrocephalus zakoni. The sequence goes on from JAODKN010000027.1 coordinate 20,645,429, forward strand.
ATTTAATTGGGAATAATACATTTAAAAGCAAAATGTGAAAATGTTATAGTAAAACGTTTATCAAAAGTGCCGAAAAAAAATGATTAGCGCCAGACTAAAAACACCAGATTATATTCAAGGTAGAAAGAGTCATAGTGTGCACTTCCAACAGAGTGAATATGTCTGCGTAAACCAGATATATGTCACGTTTACACGCTCCTGCGGCACCTCAGCGTACACCAAAACGGGTCCAACACTCTCCAGCCCTCGCGTGGACTGGCATCCCGCTCGACTCGCAGCATTTCAAAGACATCGTACCTCACAGCATCAGTCTGACCATGACCTGCAAGCTGTCCGGCTGAGCCGCCCCCCACCAGCTCGGAACACAGGCTTCTCTGTACTGTCACAGGATGAGAGTCCCCGTTTCCCATTAAAGTCTTTTTCCTGGAGGACATTAAAGCAGGCCGTGACAGAAATTATTATGACGGGCTAAAATATAAAGCAAAATAACAACAAAACGAACACAGGCAGAATATTAAAGGGAGTAGAAGAACACGTGGGTGTGTTTCTGCTCAATATTCAGCCAGAGTTTGTTGGTTTTTAATTATTTAACACATCTCAAATTAGGTAGCCTCTGTTGTTCTGTCTTTGGTGTTTCAGGGTCTGGTTTGTGGGTGTGGGGGGGCTTATTGAGAGAGCGAGAGAATGCCGCAGTGATATATACAGAGAGAGAGAGAGAAGTATCCACACTCCTGGGAGCAGATTAGAAGAAAATGAAGTCCATTTTGGCCTGGTGCTAGGAGCAGAGATTAGACCACAGGCCACTGAAGCGAAACTTGACGGCGGGGGGGGGGGGGGGGGCGTGCCGAGCCCGCAAACCCCG
>JAODKN010000027.1:20646300-20666561 GCA_026774425.1 Petrocephalus zakoni
ACCCCCCCCCCACCTCCCCCCGCCGCCCGCCCCCCCCCCCCCCCCCCCCCCCACCCCCCCCCCCCCCCCCGGCGGGGGGGCCCCCCCGGCAGTCATAGCAAACCCCTCCCCCCCCAAATAATCGCACAAACCAAATTGAATGTTCACCGTAGACCCACCTGCTCCTTCACACTTGAGCTGCTCGGTCTTTGCCTTCTGCTGGCATGCCTGGAGCAGAGGGGGTCGGGCCGGGAGCCGAAGCTCCGCGCCTGCGGGCCCCCAAGAGCCGGCCGCCATGGGGGGGGGATTCCGGAATGCTGTAGAGGCTGTTTTGTCTCCAACAGGCTGCTGGAGACGCTGAGTAAAGTATGGCAACCGTGAGAAACATCGAAAGTCTGGCTTCACTTTGAGGGGAACAGCATGTTTTTATGATTACCAAAGAACTTGAGAGGACTAAAAACTCAGAAGGAGCTTCCAGCTGTGTGCCGCCTTAATGCTGTTAGCAGCAGGGTTTCCGAGCGATGGAGGGATGACTCGTGGTGTAGTTCCCCTCGGAGGCCACTTGGGGTGCACTTCTGGGAACTGACTAATGTGGCTCAGCAGAAAGATACAACAAATGGGAGTAATAAAGAATCACTTATTAATATATTTCCTGAAAATCAGCCTTCACGTATATATTTAGGGAGTGTTTGAGAGAGGACTGTCTAGGTCTGGGTTTATGCTTTTTTGTTTTTTTTCTGAGCCAGTAACTGCTTATACTGAGCTGGCCAGGAGGCTCCTGATGGTCGCTGAAGGCAGCTTACCCAGCATCCTCTTTCAAGACACACCTTCGTCTGTTTGTTCACATGCTGGGAATTAAGCCCCCAGCTCTAAACCTAGTCTGTGTCTTCCTTTAATTTCTGTTTGCTTTTCGAAATCCCAGCTGCCTGGGTTGAGGATCCAAGCTGTTAATCACTGACTGCAGTGAGATGAACGCGGGGGTGTTATCACTGGTTGTATGTCGCAGGAAGCAGGGATCAGCGAGTCGGACACGTCGCATGGAGAACATCTCCAAATGTCAAGTCAAAGACAAAGTGGCTTGTGTTGTCACCATCAGCTGTATGATCCATAGGTCATACGCTCAGATGCAATTTCAACCGCGTTGGTTGTCAGGCAGGAAACAGTAACAAAATGAATATAAATGTCAAATATGTAAATAAATAAATACATTAATAAATATAAATAGACAGGTACATAGGTACATTCATTGCTATATAAATATATATACATAGTATATAGTGTCTTCGGTCAGAAATGAGGGATGTCTCAGAAGCACAAGGAATTATTTGTTCAACTGTTTGTAGTTGAAAAAGACGAGGGGGGAATTAAAAAATTGTTTGGTTTGACTCTGGTTAATTCGAGTCATTACAGAGGCATGGGGGGGGGGACCATGAGTGTCCTCTGCTGAAGATTTCATTAGGAGTGCAGATGGCAAGTGGCTGCCGTCTGTGGGGGGGGGGCAGAGACGGAGGGAGAGAAAGAGAAGGAGAGAGACAGAAAAGAGAGGGAGAGGGAGAGAGATAGATGCTCACGGATCAGCTAATGGTCACAGTTGGAGGCCCTCCTTTAAGGAGCTTCCCCTTACGCCTGGCCAGTGGCCCTGATCTCAGTCATGCTCTAATTGTGACAGGAAGCTGCTCTTCAAAACGCTTAGAGTCATTCATTCTGGCTTGCTGGCATGTGGCTGTCGTGTTCCAGCCAACCAGCTGAGCTCTGTGGCTGTGACTTTTTATGCTGCAGAGGGCATCTCCCACACGTGGTCCCCACAACATCAAATGAACAGGTTTTTATTACTGTACATTGTGGGGATATGTGGTCCCCGCAATGTAAAATATACATAACCCACACACACACACACGCACAAAGACACACAAATCAGACACACACACATACTCGCAATTTCCCTTCAGGCCATGGTATTTGATGCCGGAAGCAACCGGAGCATCATTTCTCTTTCCCAGACACAGGCAGACTTTCCAGTCGGACTCCAATTCCACTTCGTCACGCATTTAGCTCCTTGCCTAAATTTGTAATCATGCATCTCAGAGCAGAGGCTAAATGCCTACCCCCCCGCTTCCCCTTTATGCTAAGAAGACGTTGCTCATGTGTCTGGGTCACATGGCTTGGTGATGGCGAGGGGGGGTGTGGTGGGGGCGTGTGACATTCGATGTGTCGGCAGGGGTGTACGCGGGTCAGGAACTCCTCCGATTGGTCCTGCTCGCGTTTCCGGGCTGGTGTGTGATACCACAGGTTAGAAGGCTGTGTCTGTGCTCGGAAGGTCGCTGATTCTAATCCCAGACACGCCAGAGTGATGTCACCATCAGGGAGCGATGTCACCGTCGGGCCTTGAGCAAGACTTCTAACCCTGATGGCGCACACTAGCTAACGCTGCTTTTCCCAAAAGTGCATTGCTTTGGATAGTAATGCAATATTATCCAATAATTTAGCTGTAATTTTCTTTGCCAAGAATCATGATCTTTTTTGCGGTGAGAAGAGGGGGAGCTCTGGATACTTGTGCCGGTTGGAGATAAACTTCACACATTCCTGTTCGCATGGGTCTCCCGACATCAGAAATCAGGCGAAATTAGACTGCAGGTGAGAGGCAATTGATAGCACTCTACCCTCTGAGAACGCGCTTCAATAAAAACACCCGTGTCCCAGTCACAGCATTAAGCAGCAGATCTGGGAGCACTGAAACTGGACACCACGATATTGGATGAAGCTGGATTTATCACAGAGACATTTATGGCACAGAATCTATGGCTAATGTGTGATAACAGAACTTATCCATCAAAAAGGAAATGTATTTTTAATGCTGTTGTTCAAAGCGCGGATTCCCATGAAAGGCCAGATTGTAGAGAGGTTGAGGGTTCACCATTCTGTGTTAGAATTGTATATCTGATAACTACAACAAACACTGTATCCTTCCTCAAATATGTAAGTCATGCTCTGGCATCTCTATCAGAGAAGCAAAGGCAGTTTCATTTTAACCTTAACTTACAGCAAACACTCACCGCAAAGGCATGCAAATCCCATAGGGGCCTCATTGGTGCTAATTGCCCCCAACCACTCACCCCACCCCCCAGCCCCAGTCAGATGAAAATCATAGATGGAATGCTGGAGTGCTGGAGGTGCCTCATTGCATTGTTCTATGTTTATTTTGTAAAGCAGTTTCTGAGAATTTCTTCATGCATTTTTTATGTTTTTTTTTTTGTTTTTCATTGGATATTGACGATATGAAACCGGTACTGAAGCCTTCATCGCCTCCTCTCGAATCACTCATTCCAAGATGCTAATTCCCCCCATCAGCAGGGTGCGCTAATCTCCACCCCCCTGGCTGGCTGTACTCATCTGACCCAATGACTGCCCACAGCGATACCTACAGCGCGAAGCCGGGGGTCTGAGATTACCTGGTGTCCATCAGGGTCATGGTTAACTAGTGGGCAATAACTCATGTGCTACCCATAAGGCCCATGGGTGATTAAGCTGAGGAGACAGACTTGGTAAAGGATGCAGATTCTTTGGGGGGTGGGGGGGTTGTACTGATGAAGAGACATTTTTCCACTAGCCTGGCTGAAAAACCCATTTACCACAGAGTAGAGACAAACTGTGCATGGCATATATATATATATATATATATATATTCCCAATTTCTGCTGATTCTATAACTGAAGATGAAGAATAACAAGGTCATGCTTCAATGACTTCTGTTGACATACAACTGCTGAAGGTTAACTGGAAGAACACAATCTGGATTTTACTAATTAAAATAAGGAGTTTAACACAAGAGATCTAAGTGATGTTTTTTTTTAAAAAGAGAGCTATGACTAATGTAAAGGTGGGCTGTGCTTTGTCTTTGAGTAGCAGAGTTATTCCCGGCCTTGTTTAAATATCTTGGGTGACTGACTGCATGAATTGCTGATTATACCTGGGGTTTTGACAGCCGGATCGACAGGCCTGAAATTGCAACCCGGAAGCGTGTCAGGATTTCTGCCGAATCCGTACATGCTGAGTGGTGTTCACCCAGAGCGTTGAGAAGAAATGAGCACCATGGATGACTGCCAGAGCACAAAGTGGGGTCCACCAGGACCTTCTGAACTTCCAGGGCTGACGAGCAGATAGAACACAAGCACGTCAAAGCGTCATGACTGCTGGCTGCCACTGGGTGGCGCTGGCTATCAAACCACGTTTTTCAAATGATTTGATAATTGGCTGTCTTTGGAGAGTCCACTCTAGGTCCAGCCATAACAAAGAGGAATGCCACGCTGAAGAGCCCTCTGAAGATGAGAAGGACCTTTAACAAACTCATTGGTTTCAGTAGAATGGTTCCGACAAAGTGACAGGCATCAAAAAAAAATATACGTCACAGAGGACAGACCTCTACTCCCAAAGAGTGATTAAGTTCATAGGAAATCAGGCCAATTAGCAGGATGTGACGGAGGGTTTTTTCCACATATAGCGACACAGTAGAGGTGCCAAATGATGATTAAAAACAGGAATGTGCCGGGGCACTGAGCAAGCGCTGGATCCTACATGTGAGCCGACGCCTGTCTGTTTGCGTGAAGCTGTCACTGCCTCTCTGAAGCTCTGCTCGGACATATGCTATCACTTTAAATCACCATACATTCTAAACTCTTTATTTTTTGTCGGCCATATTTATTGTGAATTATTGACAGCTTCAGATCCCTTAGCAATACATATACCATTGTTTGCGTTAAATTAAATCTAAATGTGCTGTGGCTAATTCTCTCTAGAAGTGAAACTCAAATCAAGTGACTTGTTTTGAATTAGTGTACTAACATCCCCCTGGCTGATAGACCATGGCTGCCTTAATGGACGGTGTCACATAAAGAGGGGCTCGCAGGATTTACCGCCCGTCCTATAGGTTTTCTGCAGCCCGGTGACAGTTTTTCAAGCTATATGTCCTATATTACGGGAAGGTCTTGTGCGTCGTTTGTGTGGAGAGAAGTGGAAGCAGTGTTATGCTGACCCTAATTCTGGAATGTTCTCAACATCTGACAGAAGTGACAAGCTTTTAATATGGGTGCTGCAGAGTGAGAATACGTTGGTTTGTCACCGAGGTTGACTGACTGATTGGGTGGCACGGCTTTCCCGCCGCCGCGCCATTCTTGGTGTTGGCATGACCAATGTGCGGTTACCGCGGTGTAATTGCCGGCGAGCGAAACGGCGCACATCAAAGGAAGGATTTATTTAACGGAGGCGGGAAATGGCGGCGGCGGTGGGGGGGGCAGTCGGCTACAAGTCCCTGGCGGGGAGAGGAAAAGATTGATCTCGTCACCTTGGCCACCGTCTGGGTGCAAAGCAGGAGATGTCTGGAAGGTTCCGGTTAACCTTCTTTGGGTGGGCTGTTGGATGGATAAACAAAGCCTAGAAGAGTGGATGGAAAGATGGGAGGAGTAACTTCTTCATCTCTTATTCTTTTGAATCTCCTTTTTTTGTGTGTCTTCGTGTGGGTGGGTGTATTTCATTGTCTGCGTATATTTAGGTTTTGTTTCCAGCATTAAATTATGGTGCTTTTTTTGTCCAGCCTGGACACTCAGCACTGATCTGAAGCTGTCAATAAATCACAATAAATATGGCCTTTAAAAAACAAAGAGCTTAGAACTTATGGTGATTTAAAGTGATAGCATATTTGTCCAGCCAGGGCACTCAGCACACAGCTAGCTGCAAAGGGTAATCAGGCTCTGTTTAAGACATCAACATCTGCCACCCCCCCCCCCCAGACATCTGCACACTTCTTCAATCCACTTCTAATTTGCTTAGGTCATACACGAGTCATACAAGATGCCTATTGATTGCTCGTTAACACGAGGCTTAATGGGTAATTAGACACCGGGTAATTATTTATTGATTGGGTAGTAGAGGTTAGCCAGTTTATTGGGGGGGTGGAGAGGAGGTGAGGACTTGGCCCTTTTCCCAGGAACAGAACTTAGCTGCACCATGGCAAGGTGTTTTATGGAGACACGCCCGAGGATTACCGGGTCAAGGCAAGGGGGATTCGTCCCACAGTGCCAGCATCTGCAGGGTGGTCCAGCGGGCCAGCGGGATGGACTGGCCACTCACAGGGAAACTGGTGAAGAACTCGGGACAGCTGAGAAAGATCAAAGCAGACACATAACATGGTATCCCCCTGCTCTTCTTCTGAAGGGCGAGAAGGCGGCCGTAGCCCCAAAGCCTCCCAAAGGCCTCTGGGTCTGGACCAGGCTTGCTATGAAATACGACAGACGGCACAGGAAATATGAATAAAATAAGGGTGTGACATCATATCCTGGTGGAGCCTTAACATCTGCATGAAAACATCAGTCCTGTGTAATACAAATGTCTCCTCTCTGCCCGATTCTGTCAGAATAAGTGGCGGGCCTTCTTAATCCATTCAGCTGTATGGACGTGGCCCCGATTCTGAGCCATTAAAATTCGTGCCTGAAGAGCAGGCCAGGTGGTCCAGGAATGCTGCAGGTTGAAGCTCCAGGCATTTCCTAGCTTGGTCCTCTGACCGACACAGCTCTATAAACTGGTAAACTCGGTGAGCGACGCTGAAGGAGCTCATTTCCGTGTGTCGGGTGCACACCCCTCCCAAATCCACTGGGGCTGCTTTTGTCCTAATCCAAACTCCCTCTATTGTGCAGATACATAAGGAGAGATTCCTGCCTGGAATGTTAACGCCAGCTCACTGCCGCCATGGGGCCGGTGCGAGTCGCCGATCACGGCAGGCGCCCATCCAGCTCCTAGGGAGCGTTTGGTAGGGGTTCGCTGACGTCTCCCATGCGCTTGGGATGATTCTTGCGGTTCCCACTGCAGGTGAGAGTGTGGTACCCCTGCCGCATTTCGGGTTTAAGCAGGATCGCGGCTCTGCTCCCAAGTTATGTAAACGGCCCGATGGGAACGGCCTTGCCGGATCCGGAAAGCTCTACCTGCTGGGGCGGGCGAGAGCGAGCTCACCGCGGGAAAACATTGGATAATTGGAGCTTGGAGCCAGAGCTGAGATTTGGCTGCTTTTGCACTTTTAATGACTGACTTCTTAGCGGCATAAAAATAATAGAAACAGAATAATGCAGCTGCTCGCTGGAATGTGTCCGTGCGGATTTCCCAGACCGCTCCCCATGCTGTTTCGGTTACGGCCTCATTTCCATCTGATCGCTGAAACAATGAGCAGTTGCAGTCAGCATTTTGATGCATAACCATAATGATGTATTTACGTATTGTGATGTCATTTAAATTTCTCGCAGCAGTGTCATTAAGACACATGACGTACGTATTTGCTGAGAGTAGCACAGATCTTTTAAAAGACCCGAGATTACTGCCACTGCTATTTCCAGAATCCTCCAACAAAACACCACATGCAACAGAATAATTATCATATGTAACAATAGATTATGTCATTCTCCATACATATATCCATCTATCTTCCAGCCACTTATCTTGGAGGAATGTGCACTTATACAATTTTCCCCTTTCTATATAAATTCCAAGGTATTTTACATCACAAAGGTTTGAGAAATCTACATCTTAAAAAAAAGACATTTCAGTTTTAAGCCTTAAACATTAAACAAGCCTTAAACATTTGCTGTTATTCGTGAGCGTGTAGGTGAAGTGTGCGGACTTTGGACACTGTGCCACAAGCATCCAACGCACAAAGCTGTAATAAACAGTTTTCACAGTAATCAGTTAATAAATATTAGAGTGAGAGGGTGGTTCTTGGCCTGGTGTTATTAGTGGTCACCTGTGGCTGGGTATATAGCTCATAATAAGCCAGACTTCACTAAGATGGAGACTCTTTGTGGCTAAAGGTTTGCTGCGCCACATTTACCAGACGGCACTGCCGGGGTGGAAGGATGAGTTTTTCATTACTTTTTGGGCTTTGCTATGGCAACATATCTTATATCTTCTCAGCAGAAGACAGCTGCCCTCCATCTTGGTTCTTCCCCTGCTTTCCAGATTTCCGGGGTTTGCACTAATGGACTGAGCGCGGCTGTTACCAGGCGATCTGCTCTCAGTCTGGCAGTGGATACTTGCCAGATTTTGCTTATATGTGTCAGTAGATGCCATATAAATGTTCTCAGTGTGTAAATCCACGGCTTCAGGGCAGAGAGAGCATGTCAAGTGTTACCACAACAAAGCCATCAAGGAAAAGCTAGAGTCAGCCTATCTGCATCTCTGTTTACAGGACATATTTTTGAAATAATGCTTTGGGTCAACTCAATGTGACCTGCAGAGTCATTTGCCAATTAGCCTGCTGGTGAGAGGCGCTTTCCTGATGCACATAATTCGTGCGGAAGAGCGTGCGAGCACTCGAGGGGAGATCTTAACACAAGGAGCACACAGGGCCAGGTGCGTTCAGGTCAGTAGTTAAAGAAAGATATGCTAATTTGGCTATTAACAGCCGCAAAGGGGAAACAGACGCATTATCTTCAGTTAAAAGTCTCCCCAGGGCTACATTCTAGCTATTTCATGAGTTTTTTATGGAACGAGATGACTGTTTGAAATCCATATTAGTCTCTTGATTGTCTGATAATTTTAGGAGCCGCTGACTGCACGGAAAGCTATCCTGGGATCCCCGTGGGGGGGTGGGGGGGTGGGGGGGGCTGGCCCAGTGCCGATGACTTGGATCCTTCCTTTCAGCGTGAGAGACTGAGGCTTCCAATTTTTTCCGTGAGTTGCCTTGGGCTGTCAAAACAGCACATTCAGTGTGCTTTCCTTCCACCTGTAAGCTAACCCATTAGCATATCTCTGACTAAGGAGCAGGCTGTTTTTTGGGGGCAGAGATATTGACAGTGTTTATACAACAAGGAGTGGGATGGGGGCCAGCGTTTGTGGAATGATGGTGACGCACGCATGGCACCGAGCGTCCCCGTTACTCAGCGGATCGGTCACAAAACCAGGCCACTATAAAGCCTCAATATGCCCATCCTTTCATCTATAAAGCGAGGAGTAAATAAACAGGCAGCGAATCGCTACACCAGTTACACTCAGAGCAGTGCTCACAGGTGACACAGCTTCTCTCTTAAGCAGAAACTAACTTTTAATGGGCTCCCAGTCATGTGACCTACATCCACCGGGCTCTGTAAGTTTCGAAGGAACTGTGGAACCTTCATACAAGCGACCTTTGAAAGGTATCCTCAGCTAAGAAATACACTTATTATTTAAGCAGAAAACCAACAATGTAATGAGTTTTGCTGCAGAGGAAAATAATAAATGGGGAAATAAGTCATTTGATTAATAAACACATTCGTAGCGCGGGGCCTCTGTGATTTTCGACATTCCGCACTATGAAGACAGAGCAGGGTGCAGAGATGTGGTGCAGCAACACATTTAGAAGCTGATGATGGGGGAGGGGGGTGTCACGTGCTACTCAGCATCACATGACCTGAAATACTTCTTTCTGTCACATAACCTGAATTGTGAGTTTCTGTCTGTATGCTACATATGGTCAGTGCACAAAGCAGGACTGTTACTGTACCCAGCAGTAGTAAGTACTATATTACTGCTAATTGTATTTATTTATTATTCCTAATTTGCACATTATTCATTGTTACTATGCTGTAGTTAACATTTTGTATACCTGAAAAAATGTCAATTCCCCCCCCCCCCCCCACAATTTTACATATAATTTTCCATATTCAGGGGCCTATGTCAAAATGCTGGGCCCCCTGAATCTGCCAGGGTATCCGTGTCCCTCCAGTGCCCCTGGGTAGGGCCCCTGTAAAGTTCTGGGCCCCTGAATCTACCAGGGTATCCATGTCCCTCCAGTAGGGCCCCTGTAAAGTTCTGGGACCCTGAATCTGCCAGGGTATCCATGTTCCTCCAATACCCCTGCCTGTACTTATCAAATGTCACATGAGGTGGCAGTTAAAGTGATTTGATTTGCTGTAAATTTATTGGAAGCCCAGTAGTAAGTCGCCTTAAAGCAGGGCTTTGCGAAGGGGGCCCCTTTTCAAGGCACGATCCGTATTTTAAGAAATGGGTGAGTGTCGTCTGTCTGGACTCTTTCCCCTCGAAGATGAGAGCACTGAGGTTTGCTGTGAAAGTTAAATCCAGCGTGCTGTGATGCTCTGAGTTCAGACGTCACATGAGGAAGAAGGGACGAGGGACAGGCAAAAGACAATCAGTTACTGTTACAGGAAGAACATTCCGGTCCAAAGCCAGGCCTCTGTCTGAACTTAAATATTAATCATTGTCTAATTGCTTTTACTGAGCTAAACACTGTATGCAGAGTGAGAAATTAAAGCTGAACACACTAACAAGAACTGACTGTGTACCCAGGAAGTAACAGAACGGAGTGCCTATCGCTGTTTTGAAACACACATTTTTAATGACGGTTTAAGAGCATTTGCCTCTCCAACATCTAGGGGATAGCTCTTCAGTTTTTAGAATCTAACCCTGCAGGAAAACACTGTTTATTTCAGGCCGTGTGCGAGTGCAGCAGTTCACATTGGGATAAATGCTGAAAACATTTATTTCTGGCTATGTTTGTCAAAGTGTTTATGCAGTGTATAACGCGCTCTCAAATGCTGTATTATAAAAAAAAATGTTAGAAAAACATTTTCACAGACTATTGCCATAACAGCAGCTAGTAGACACGTTTTAGGTGACTAACTTATAATATCTCATCGATGATGTCTGATTATGTAATTATATTTGTATAAACACCTCTGACATTTCGTGTCAAAATTATGCACTCTTTTGAAAAACACAGTATATATCCGTGTCTCTCCAGTGCCCCTGGGTAGGCCCCCTATCTTAATTAAGCACTAACTGATTGGGAAGCATTTTTTGGACTTGGTAGTTACAATCTGAAGCATCATAATAACATAATACTAGTCCTGGTTTACACAGGATACTTGCCATATACCTGGATAAAGGAGGCTGACTTACATCTCCTGGTTTTTTGCATGTTTCCTGTGTCAGGAGCTCAAAGAATGTAAAACCCGGTCTGGGTATCAGATGTGTGACTACTGCCAAGTGTGAGCGAGGCTTCGCTTACACTTGAAGCCCATCTACAACCACCCCAATGCCCCCCTTTGGCAGTTATTAATCATCTCCATGACAACAGGCCACTCTCAGGCACTCAGTGCTTGTTTGCCAGTTAGGACAATCTGAAGTATAACTCACCGAGCGAGAATCGCAAAACAGCCGGCTAATCGAATCTCTTGCAAGATGGGCGAATGAACACAGACAAAGTTATATTGGACAGACCTCAATGTGAATCACCTGAAGACCCTTATATATATGACACCATCCCACTGACCAATGGGAAAGTAAGTTCACTCTGGGGTTTTGGGAGCTGACTCACAAACGCTGTCATGGATCCCGCAGAAACTTGTGCATAATTCCTGGCCTCATAAGCATCTGGATTCTCTGTAACTGCTGAAGGGCACTGGTAGGGTCCCAAACATTTGATTCATTTCCACTGTGGTTGGACAGAGGGTTTCTGCAAGGGCCACCCACTCCCACCAGAAACACTGGTGACTCCAAACCGACCTGCAGGGGTGACTGTTAGCACTCGCCCAGTGGCTGGGACAACAAAATAAATCACATCTACAGAGCAAGTCCCGAGCCAAGGTAATCGCGGGGAGATTTGTGCCTAATTAGCCCACGTGGGAATTCTCCTGACTTGTGTACCAACACACTGGCGGTCTTGAGTGGGCAGTGATTAAATCGCTCAGTAACATGAGTGATCTGATTACTGCCACCATTCACATCCAACCAGACCAAACTAAAAATCTTGCAAAATAAGCACCATGTGCAAAAAATGAGATTCTTTTTTTAGGTTTTGACAATCGACTTTTTCCTAGGATCCCTTTTCCTTCCAAAGCCACCATGCGATCTCCCGGAGGGTCCTCAAAGTTCAGTCAATTATCCAAATGATTCAAAATGAAGAGCACTTAGCCAGACTCACAGGGTAACACGACTCAAAATATTTTAAAACAAGGATGTAGAAATTCCCATTCACAATAAACAACACGGGACTCACTACGCCGTTTCAGCGATTCGCCTCCGAGCCCACGTTTGCTTTCTAGTACCGCTAAAACACCCAGATCTGAACATAACTCACCCGATGATTTCATACAGCTGCAAAAACAAGATATCATGTTTTGTAGAGCAACTGTAGCACAGCATATAATATGAGTATAACTGTAGGTAATTCTCTATCAAACCCTTTATTAAATGATATATTTTAAGTGTAGGATTAAAGGCGATTAATGGTTAGGGGGTTGACTAAGATCTTTTGCCTACAAATTTTAATTGCTTTCCCTAAGAGGGCCAAGAAGTTTTGTAAAGACAGCAAAACAGAAACCATATACATATTCGTCGGACAGATGAGCTCCCTTTGCGAAGCCTCGTGTGTGCAAAGCGGTCTGTAAACAGGAGCCGGGCTCACACCTCTCACCGGCGATATTAAATAACACCCCCCCCCCCCCGGCCCTCGGGCGCGGCGGACCCGCGTGCTCTGTTTGCTCGTACGGTTAATAATATTTTTACGGCAGGTCGATATCTCGGCGCAGCGCGGGCAGCTCCCGGCCGTCCTTGGCAAGGCGCCGAAGCTCTGTGCCGGCCAGTGAGGCTGCCCGCAGAAGCCGGACCTATATTTGAAGGGCCAGCCTTGGAAAAAAAAACATGCCCTAATGAGCGGGAGAAGGTTATGAGTGCATTACGTGTTTGACATGTCCTTCCTACTCTGCTTTAATCCAGCATCCATTTGGCTAGGTGCCTTTGGGCTACAGATTCCCATCACTGATAAGCTTTGTTTTGTTCTATCTTAAACAAACAAACGAACTAACTCACAATAATAATAATAATAATAATAATAATAATAATAATAATAATAGTAAACTCTCTTAAAGTGTGGTTAGGAATGTAGCATTACGCTTTGCGAGGCGGTGTGCACGACGTACATATATCATTTTATGGCATCGGTCGTTTGCGCTCCGCTCCGCTCCCCATCCGAAAGCCGCAGGCGGCTCTTGCCTGAATCGTTTTCCCCCCCCCGACCGTCGGTGCTGCATCCAGCTGACCTCGCAGGAAGGCCCGGCTGTTTCGGATCTAACCGGCAGGGCTGCCGCTGGAGCCCGCAAAGGGACTCGATGCGATGAAAGAACACGCTGGTGTAAGTGGATCTTTTATAAAATCATAACATTGTTACGCCCAGTGGCCGCGACATTGGATTCGCAGCTGTAGAGAGGAATACATGAATGTGAAACTACGGCGTGTGCGATCCATTCCCACGAGTGGCTCCCGCGTTCCAGGGGCCACCCTTTGTTACCCCCAGAGCTGTTTTCGCACGTCGCATTTTCATCATTTGGCGGATCCAATTTTTCATCATTCTTAAATATATATTGCTAGCTTATCAGAGAAATGTAGAGAGGATATACACACTGGATCAAAACACAATTCACTAGTTAATTTTCCCATTAATCGCATTTATAATGCAATTAATATTTTGGTTAATTAAGGTAGCAGGCATGCATGTTCCTATGCCACCTCTATATCCATGATTACCCTGTATATTCCTAATGATTTTAATATCACTAATAAAACCAGTCAGACATACAGGTAAACAAACGACCGGCCGAACGAATGGATGGATGAATGGATGGATAGATGAATGGATGGCTGGATGGGTGAACAGGGAGACATCTGAAGCCCGGGGTGTAACGCACCCTAATGATCATTATCAGACGTAGAGCCCGGGCTCGGTCCGGGCGCTGCTCCGCCCCACACGCCCCCTGACTGCCAGATCAATGACCGGCCGCGCTTTGCCAGGACCCAGTCGCCTTTGGCGGCTTCCAGGCCCTATTCCTCGCCTGCATCTTTAGCTTATTTTTAATTGCATGGCCGAACTAAAAGGCGCACCGGCGGCACCGCCCGCAGCATCTCACGGCACCCGAGCCCGAGCAGGCTGCAGCTGTCCGCTTTCATCGTTTGCCTTTTCCTCTTTAAATTGCAGCACAAAAAAAAGAAGAAGTTGAAGATTTTGTACTTTGCTTGTGGTTTATCGCGATTGCCGAATCGCAGCAATTAACCGACAATTACTCGCGGATCTGCCCCTATCTTGCCATTTCCACCTTGCCTCCCGCCGCCAGATTTACAACAGTGTATTTGAACCTTTGTTAAATTATTAATTTAATGTTGAATTCTCGACGCGCCCCGTGAGTAATAGGAGTAGATGGCAGGGGGCGGACGAGCTGCACGCCTGCCGGGGTGTGCGCCCCTGTCTACCTGCGTCTGCGCTGCAGCCTGTGCCGTTTGTGCCATCTAGAGATCCTCACGAGTTCACTGCAGCTGTCTGATGCATCAGCTCTTCCCTATGCAAAGTGCATGGTATTTCGGAAGCACCTTCGCCCGCTCCTTCCCTGTTTCGGGGGCTGTCCGAATACATGTTTTGACCTGGTTTGGAGGTATTTTGGGCTCTTTCAGCATTCTTAACAAAAAAAGAGCAAGTTTACTGGGATAAGCGGCTGAGCGGGGCTGGGGGTGAAGGCTACCGGCTGGGTTACAGTTCTGCTCTGTAAATGTGCCGGAATTTGTCGCCTCGGAGCTCCGCGTTCTTTCGACTCGGCTGGAGAGGAAAGGATCCGAGTGCGATGCCATAGAGCGTCTGCGGCAGTGCGGGTCGCCCTGCCGTCTCCAGCAGCCGGGGAGCAAGGAAGGAAGCAAGGAAGGGTGCGCCTTCTCGGTCCGCTTTTCAGGCTGCCTTTAGGAATTAGAAGAGGATGCCCTGGATCCATACTGGAGTAAAAACTGTACAGCAAGACCGAAGAGCCCGGTGCTATACTATGGATATGTGTCCGCTTATCAAGGTAAGGAGGAAGGCTGCGCCTTCTCATGTGTTTAATGGTGATGCCGCTGCAGGTTTTACACTGTGCGTTTCAACTCGTCTGGTTACTAACTCGGGCAACTGCGACCCGTGTAAGACTTTATAAACCCCTAAAATAGGGACAGGGTGATATTTGTGGTTTGCAGCTGTATGGGTATGATAGGGCGGAGTGGCTGGAGTATTTCCCGAGACGTGGACGCTTTCCCTTTACCAGCTTTCAGACCTGTCACTGGTGGCCGAATCTCCATTGCCTTTCTGGCCGGTAATTATGATGAACGCTGTGCCCATTGTGCCGATAATCGGCTGCCAAATAGTCGGTTTTAGCCCGCAAACGAGCTTTCGGAAAGTCAGAGTGATGAAACTTGCTTGGTTTCCAGCAGCAGGTCTGAAAACATCTATATGTGCTGTTGCATAAACTTTCTGTAGACATGGTTTAAATGCACCAAGAGCGGAGTGGGGCTGCTTAACAATGACCCTTCGGAGCAGAGGAGTGCGAAGACGCGGCCACAGAGCACGGCATGTAAATCCATCATTTTTTTTAGCATTTTTTTGCACCCTGCATGCATGCATTTCTAAAATAAGCATTACAAGAAAGGGGAGAAACATTCTCTCAGAATACAATGCTTTAAACAGCTGACGTCCCGTCTGCATGTTATACAATGAAATCGCCAGCCAGTGCAGCGCTTTAGATGCTGGTCCGTTCATTTCCTCCCGTCGAAGTATATATATATATTTATATGTTCCTGTGTATTTGCATGTATCTACGTATGCACACATTTTAAGAGCTGGCCCACAATAATGATCTGTCTTTATTATTCAGCAAATGAGCCTGACATCATTTGGGTTATAAAGAGATCAGTTGCCTGTGTCTGTGTGTCCGCGTAATTCCGACGTCCGATCTATACTTTATTCGATGCCATTGCACCAACTTTGGAAATGCAGGGCTTGCTTTACTCTCCCGCGGTATGTAACGCTTTCGCTAATATGCACGCGGGACCATGGTAAGTAGAGGTACGATACTGCAAGTCCGCAGCAGTTTACCTTCGTCTATCTGCAATTGCCCGTGGCTTAAGTGTAAGGCGTGTACTCACGGCTGTCACACCGAATACAGATCAGAGTGCGAGCCAGCTGATGTTAATAGCATGTTAGTCTAATAATAGCATTTACGGAGGGACTACATGCTTTCCCATGGAGAGGGGTAGCGCTCCTGTAATGCACTGCCACATTGCGGACGGCCGATTCGGCACCATGGACAGTTCCCAGGAAAAGACGCGACTTTCCTCATGCAATTTAAAGGGGTTCGAGCAAGCAGGCAAAACAGAAAGTATGTCACCCCAGTACATGTGACCGATCGCACAGGATCCGCCCCTTTCCCTATAACACTTACGTTGCCTTGATATTTTCATCTTTGACATTAACACCGATAAGGGATTTTCACGCATTAGCGACCTGGACTGCATTGCTCATTGTCCATTATCGGTCAGTAGCTGGCAACATTATTCATTATTGTTTTCGATGTAGAAACGTTGGTAAAATAAAATAAAACAAACAACAACAACAACAATAACAATAATAATAATAACAATAACAATAACAATAATAATAATAATAATAACGCTCAATTCGTAGACTAAAGTGCCCTAAAACCAAACTAAGGTAACCAAAAGTATCCCATCCGGATCAATCTAAATTATATCCCGGAGGGAAACAGTGATGGCGCGTTAACGCCTTAAGGTCTTAAAAGGCACATTTACACGCACACCCACGCACAGGCAGACACACACGTACGCACACGCACATACGCACACACACACACACACACACGTGCACACACAGATTAGGCATAACCCTAATCCCAACCATGATAACCCTAACCTTTATCCATCCCTAACCTTAACCGTAAGTAACCAAAGGAAATACAAGCCTATTGGCATTTCTAATTTTTTGATTGCAGATTTCTATAAAGTTGAGTTATCCCTTGTGGGGACTGGAGAATTGTCCCCACTCCATAAAAAAAGCAACAGGTTTTTATCACATCCTCTCTCTCTCTCTCTCTCTCTCTCTCTCTCTCTCACACACACACACACACACACACACACACACACGTTTACATCTGCCTAGAATGCATGGCATGTAGAGCACAGGATCAGTTTGACGTGAGGAATAACAGAGGTGGAGAAGCAGGCACACGCTTTCCTGGCAGGGAACCTGGAACCCCAGGCTGGATAATAGCAGCTTGAGAAGCTGGGCCATATGTGTCCATTTCAGTAATAAAATCTCCGGAACTCGTTTGGGATGGCTGTGGGCACATTTATCACGCCTTTAGCACTATCTGTCTTTAAAACATTAATATTATATTTGTATTACTAGATAATTACTAGAGCTTCTTTTTTATAGCCAGTGTGCTAGGTGGTCTTCTCAAGGTCGGGGAGGGGCATTGGGTAATACCACAGAAGTCTAATTTAATTTGATTTTAATTAATTTGATATATCTTGCACCTAATTCACAGCTCTTATGGATACAGAGTTGATAATCCATCTTACAGACATTTAATAGACTCCTGTTAGTGATGAAATATTAAGTATATTTCTCAGTGTCTTATATCACTAATGTCTATGCTGGGTACGGTCACAGGTCTGCTGGAATCGGCCTATCAGTTTGATTAAAAAAGGAAAAAAAAACTCTGAGAATGAATGTAAGCCTGGCTGCACGCGGTGCAAGAGATTCGCAGCGATCCTGATACTCACGCCGCGTCCCGCCGTGCGAGTTCGACGCCATCTGCTCTCCCTGGCTCGTTGTGAATTAGCTGTAGCCGTGCGCTTGCTCAGCAGCGGAGAGTGGGCCCGCTGCCAGCGGACCAGCCCTGACTTGAGCCCAAATCCGCCCCATCCAGGAAGGGATCGTATACTTTGTGGCCTGAGAGGAAGTTCTGCTCGTCACCAACTTCTGGAGCTGCTTTGTCACGTTTCGCACGCTTTTCACGTGCCCTGATATGTGTAGCAAGCTGTTCGCGGCGTGTAAGAGCAGTGAGGGAGTGTTTGAAATGAAATAACATGAGCTAAAGCTCATACTTTACAAACACTTTCATTCACACTTTCATCACAGGACACTTTCATTGTCTTTGTGTTTGTTTCAATCTAAAAGAGGAAGCCGTACATTTCTCCTTGTGCCCTTTGGTGGTCTGTCGTCCTTATCTGGGGTGACCTGTTGTAAACAACAACAGGGATTTCACCTTATGTTATGTTCTGGGATAACAGAAATGGCACCCTCCAGCGTGTTTATGCGGAGCAGTGTGACTCAGGGGATAACAACAGTCCGTTCAGTAAACAGTCACGCAGAGCCAAACACTTTTCGTGTACGCAGGTAATAACAGAACTGGCCCATGAATCAAGAGTGTGCAAAGTCGCTTATCAATGGTTCTTTATGCACTCACAGAATTCCAGCCAGACTCAAAGAATCCGTTGTTCGAGGAAATGAACCCAGGAGAAAAAACTTTTAAAAGCCAGATGAAAAATTACAGATACTAATTACAAGTTGTAGCGATCCTCTTTACATTTTCAATGATTATGAACTTGGATGTTGCCATGGTGATGTCTTCAGCACGTCCCAAAGGTCATAAAATATCATGTCTGGAGTTACTCTCTATGGAGGTGCTGCTGAAGACCCGTAGTCACCCTGCCCCATCTAGGAAGCTCAATTAGATGATTTATGGGCTGCTAAGGCCGAGAGACCCAGGAGATGAGGGCAATAATTCTCACAGCAGCCAAGGTTCTGAAATCCTTGAACCGCAGCCTGATGCAGACGCGCCCGCTGCCAGGTTGGGGGAATCCGCTTCAGACAAGCAGGCCTGTGCACGAGCCACCCCGCGTATCCGGGACAGAGGAGCGAGCGGGTTGGTGGGGCAAGCCAATGCGACCATGGCAACCATGTTTTCATTCCAAATGATGTGGGAATTTCAATAAACATTGAGGGTTTGCCTCAAAGGCATATATAATTGATTTATTCATTCTTAAATGCTTCACTGTGACCGTACACAGTATATAACAAAATCCCTCACTGATCCTGTAGTCTGGCATGTTGATGGTGACCTTTTCCCTTAAAGGCAATCGTAAAAGATTTTCCTCTGACAGAATTAATCCCCAGGCGCAGTGTTGCGAGAGGCTTGGCCCCTTAAAACCCTGAATATTATTATACTGCCCAAAAGCTTGTACGTTAAGTGCCAAACAAGTGGACAAACTTCATCATCTGGCCTTATTTCAGTCACATGCTCTCCGCTGTGTTTATTTATTTCCTGCTTAACTTAATCCCTTGTTCCCACATGTTCAGTAAGACTTCTGTAAAACCTGTCAGCTGAAACCATATCGCCCAATGACAACAACCGCGTAATGGCGGCTTCAACGCCAGCCACTCAGTCTTGGAGCGGGACCTAGCTGGCTTTCTACAATGTATACTGCAGAATTTACATTAGGATTCAAGATTAATATGTAGCTGAACTGTACAATTATGACTATATAAAAGCAACTGTATATAAATATATTTAAAATGTATTACCAAATAGCTCTCAGTGTCAAAACTGTTTGTCACAGAAAATAGTATGAAATTCTCCTTCCCACCAGAGATTCAGCAAACACATAGGCTCCTTAATCCGGCCTTCTGCTGGTAATCCTTAAGCACTTTATTAAATTATTTAGTTGCCAAGCAGACCTTTGCTTCCAAAGAAATGTACATTTCATGCCATATTATCTATATATGGCTGGATGTTAGCCACAGTAATACCTGCTCAAGCAGGCAGAGTCTATTCGGGGTTTGGAACCAGCAACCTTCTGCCGCTCTTTGTATCTGTCACATTTCCATTTCTGTTTTTTTTTTTTTTTTCAATTTTAAAGTCTACATGTTTAATCCTCCCTGACTCCAATGAAACTCTAGATTAGTCATTAACCCAAAGCAGCCATGCATGCCTAGAGTGGTCCAATAGCCCCTTGGGATTTTCAAGCGCCTCTTACTCGGCCGTTTAAAAATAAGCACATACGTCGCCAGGCTCACTGGTGACACGGGACCCGGCACTCTGGTCACGTGCCGTTGCTTGACTCTCCTGGGAAGCCTCGGCCGAGGCTTAAACCCCTGCTTCCTCACATCTCCGGGAATGACCTGTGGCGCCCTCTATGGGCCAGTCATTACAGTGCCCCCACCTCCGCTCTCTTGTGTTCAGAAGTGCACTGAGTGCATCTGAGAGCAGGGGGCGCCATTCGCCACGCGGAGTCACCGCGTGAGACAAGTGGAGAGGGAGCAAAACAGGATAGGTCATTTGGGGAGGGAAGCGTTAACTCGCAGGGGGACACACGGGGAAAGGGTGGGGAACAGAGCTTAGGGGGAGGCCGCACACTAAGGGAACCATGGGAGGCTTGGG
>JAODKN010000027.1:20678937-20694127 GCA_026774425.1 Petrocephalus zakoni
TGAGGACAGGCACCCTCTCCCTTGACCTTTGGTGGCATCTACTGTTAGCTTTTAAGCATTCTGCAAATAAAAGAGAAGTTCAGAGAAGTTGTGTAATAAGGCTTTTTTGTTATACATGTAAGAATTCTTAGATTAGTAGTAAGGTTAGTTGTAGGTAGTTGTGAACCTCGAGCTTACGGGGGCCTTTGGCCACTGCTTGTGCATAGGGCCCAGAATTTGGCGCTACGCCCCTGATCTAGACCACAGTAATTTGCGTTATTTCCGCGATTTCCGTTACAATGTGATTCGGTTTGTCTCAAGCGGCCAACCGGGCTGTTTTTCTGTCTCTGTGCCAAAACAAAATTTCACGAAATGTTTGATTACGAATCTCGTGCATCATCAACCGGTGATATTAGTGATTCAGCTCAGCCTGCTTTGGCTCATAACCAGACTTAGCTGATATATGCAAATGAGTCATGAATAAGCCTTGTCCGCATGAATGGATTAAGCAAATTATAGTTAGTAATGAGAATGGATTGCGATATTTATAAACTGTGCTATTAAACTGAGTACCTGCCTGATAACCTGGGCATAATTTATTAACAAACTGAATACCAGCCGAATATAATTTTACCATTAGTGTCTGTTTCACGCTCAGTCCCATTCCAGCCTGACCCATTCCAACTGCCTGTCCCATTCTAGTCTGACCAGGGCCAGCCCGAGCCTTTATGGGACCCTAAGCAGAATTTGATTTGGGCCCCCGCACCACCACCTAAATCAAGATATCTTGACATTTCAAGCACTCATGGGGGCCCCTTGGTGGCGTGGGGGCCCCAAGCGGCTGCTTAGTTCGCTTATACCTTGGGCCGGCTCTGAGTCTGACCCATTACAACTGCCTGTCCCATTCCAGTCTATCTCGTTGTAGCTGCTTGTCCCATTCCAGTCTGACCCATTATAGCTGCCTGTCCTATTCCAGTCTGACTCGTTATAGCTGCTTGTCCCATTCCAGTCTGACCCATTATAGCTGCCTATCCATTCCAGTCTGACTCGTTATAACTGCTTGTCCCAGTCCAGTATGATTCGTTATAGCTGCTTGTCCCATTCCAGTCTGACCCATTATAGCTGATTGTCCCATTTCAGTCTGACCCATTACAGCTGCCTGTCCCATTCCAGTCTGACTCATTATAGCTGCTTGTCCCATTCCAGTCTGGCCCATTGCAGCTGCCTGTCCCATTCCAGTCTATCTCGTTGTAGCTGCTTGTCCCATTCCAGTCTGACTCGTTATAGCTGCTTGTCCCATTCCAGTCTGACTCGTTATAGCTGCTTGTCCCATTCCAGTCTGATTCGTTATAGCTGCTTGCCCCGTTTCAGTCTGACCCATTATAGCTGCCTGTCCCATTCTAGCCTGACCCATTCCAACTGCCTGTCCCATTCTAGTCTGACCCATTACAGCTGCCTGTCCAATTCTAAAATGTCCCGTTCCAGCTTATGTGAGGCACCTGGGTATGTATTGGCATGAAAATGGTTGATGTGCTGTTTTGTTAATCTTCAAATGGGCTATTTAGTAGAATCCTCAGCATGGCTGCATGGATCCTATAAAAATGTTCCCCTTGACAGCGAGATGGCTTTACAGGCCCCTGATGGCTGTTAAAAAGAAATGAACCGACATGAATTTTGTGTTTTTTAGAGCATATCACTGTGGGCCTTTTAGAGCACATCACAAGTCAATCAGGACTGTTGGCTCTCAGGGAATAAAAATGTTGGAACCCGCTCCCGCACATGTGGCTAGACAGAATCTCATCAGTACGGGAGTGTGAGGAAAGGCTAAGAGTGACACTTGTGATGAGTTTTCCCATTTTGTTTTCATGGCGCACTCCTATTCCACGGTCTCATTCAGCCATGGGTGGGCCTGCTCTATTACGCAGTGCCTTTATATCCTGTTATATCCCGTTTTCAGCATTATTAATACCCGGCAGTACTATTAAAGTGACTGCCCTACAGTAGGTGTATAATGTGTCAGTTTAAAAATAGGCTTGTAATAAGCGATTATCATCCATGACAAATTTTGAATCAGTAGTGGTTCAGTTTCTGTAGTGGAAAATTCCTGTTTGAAAATTGACTTACCTGCCCTGGTGTGGGGGGGGGGGGCAGTGGTGAGCATTGTGGTTTCATGTCACTAAGGTTGTGAATTCAACTCCCCAGCTGTATGTGTGTGTTGCAGGTTCTCCCCATGTTCCTGTGGGTTTCTCTGGGGTTAGGGTTACCTAACCTAAAGCCAAAAGATCATTAGGTATATTGGTGCCCGTAAATGGCCTAGAGTGTGTTTACACCTTACTTCCTGGGCACGGCCCCAGGCTGTCTGGGATCAGCAGCTATGAAATGGGTGAATTATTCTTTCATTTAGCTGCTTCCCATTTCACAGAGTAAGAGTACTGGTCGAATAGACTGGAGTGCATTAGCATTTTGTGAAATGGACATTCAATAGACACATCCTTTCAGCGACATGTGGCAAACAACGGCTGTAACACAAAAGGTTGGATTCGGATGAGGATCAGTGCAATTGGTTGGCTCTCCCTGTGTCCTGCTTATGGTGACGATGCCTTTGCTTTGTGCGTTATGCAAGGACACATTTGGGGTGGCTAAGGGGATGCAGTTGCAGTCACAGCAAACAAGCAGAGGGTTTCCTGAGCGAATCCGAGACTCGACTCCCAAAGACGCCGCCAAACGCCAGCCCAGCCATTCCCAAAGTAGGATTCCCTCCGAAACACCGGCTAGGATTAGAGGACATGCAGGCGCCTAATTGGAAGGGATGGGCCCTCTGACCGTAATCAGTCTCCTGCGTTTATCTTCTTAAGCATCTGAGAGGTGGAAAGTGTGTCACCAGGTCACCTTGTAGTAGGTTAGCGACTCCCTGTTTCACGTGGCATGAGAACAAGGCAGAGAGGTCAGGGGACAGCCATGCTTGTGTCTGTATGTGTGTATGATCACATGGACAGCCACAGCTGTGCGCGTGTCTGTATGTGTGTATGATCACATGGACTTCTGTGCGCGTCTGTATGTGTGTATGATCACATGGATAGCTGTGCGCGTGTCTGCATGTGTGTATGATCACATGGACAGCTGCATATCTGTATGTGTGTATAATCACATGGACAGCTGTGCGCGTCTGTATGTGTGTATGATCACATGGACAACTGTGCGCGTGTCTATAGGTGTGTATGATCACATGGATAGCCGCGTGCTTGTCTGCATGTGTGTATGATCACATGGACAGCCGTGTGTCTTTATGTATGTGTGTATGATCACATGGACAGCCGTGCGCGTGTCTGTATGTGTGTATGATAACATGGACAGCTGCATATCTGTATGTGTGTATAATCACATGGACAGCTGTGCGCGTCTGTATGTATGTATGATCACATGGACAGCCGCGTGCTTGTCTGCATGTGTGTATGATCACATGGACAGCCTTGTGTCTATATGTATGCGTGTATGATCACATGGACAGCCGTGTGTCTGTATGTATGTGTGTATGATCATATGGACAGCCGTGCGCGTGTCTGTATGTGTGTATGATCACATGGACAACCGCATGCTTGTGTCTGTATGTGTGTATGATCACATGGGCAGCCGTGCGCATGTCTGTATGTCTGTATGATCGCATGGGCAGCCATGTTCGTGTCAGTATGTGTGTATGATCACATGGAAAGCCGTGTACATGTCTGTATGTGTGTATCATCACATGGACAGCCACTTGCGTGTTTGTATGTGTGTATGATCGCATGGACAGCCGTGTGTATGTCTGTATGTGTGTATCATCACATGGACAACCATGTGCATGTCTGTATATCTGTATGATCACATGGACAGCCGTGCTTGTGTCTGTATGCATGTATGAGTGCATGAGCAGCCGTGTGTCTGTATGTATGCATGTATGATCGCATGGACAGCTGTGCTTGTGTCTGCATGTGTATATGATCACATGTACAGCCATGTGTCTGTATGTGTGTATGATCACATGGACAGTCGTGTGTCTGTATGTATGTATGATCACATGGACAGCCACATGCTTGTCTTGAGCGCATGAACAGCCGTGTGTCTGTATGTATGCATGTATGATCACATAGACAGCCGTGTCCATTTCTGTATGCATGTATGAGCGCATGGACAGCCATGTTTGTGTCTGTATGTATGTGTCTATCATCACATGGACAGCTGCGCATGTGCCTGTATGTGTGTATGATTGCATGAATAGCCGCGCGCATGTCTGTATGTGCCTGTATTTATGCACGTGTCTGTATGTGTGTATCATCACATGGACCACTGCATGTATGTCTGTATGATCGCATGGACAACCGTGCTTGTCTCTGTATGCATGTATGAGTGCATGGACAGCCGTGTGTCTGTATGTATGCATGTATGATCGCATGGACA
This sequence comes from Petrocephalus zakoni, assembly GCA_026774425.1. Lineage (NCBI taxonomy): Eukaryota > Metazoa > Chordata > Actinopteri > Osteoglossiformes > Mormyridae > Petrocephalus > Petrocephalus zakoni. Next base: position 20,683,351 of record JAODKN010000027.1, read on the forward strand.
GCTGTGCTTGTGTCTGCATGTGTGTATGATCACATGGACAGTCGTGTGTCTGTAAGTGTGTATGATCACATGGACAGCCGTGTGTCTGTAAGTATGTATGATCACATGGACAGCCGCATGCTTGTCTGTATGCGTGTATGATCACATGGACACCCGTGTGCTTGTCTGTATGTGTGTATGATTACATGTACAGCCACGTGCGTGTCTGTATGTATTTATGATTGCATGGACAGCCGTGCTTGTGTCTGTATGCATGTATGAGCGCATGAACAGCCGTGTGTCTGTATGCATGCGTGTATGATCACATGGACAGCCGTGTCCATTTGTGTATGCATGTATGAGCGCATGGACAGCCATGTTTGTGTCTGCATGTATGTGTGTATCAACACATGGACAGCTGCACACGTGTCTGTATGTGTGTATGATTGCATCAATAGCCGCGCTCATGTCTGTATGTGCCTGTCTGTATGCACGTTTCTGTATGTGTGTATGATCATATGGACAGCCGCGCTAGTCTATTTGCTATTGAAACCTTAATTTTAGAAAATACAGACATGTCAAGCTTTTATGAATAAAGTTTTATAGGCTCACAAAATATTATACATAAGCCATTTTTCGTGATCGTTTCTCACTGCCTTGATAATGATGCTCCAAACGTTACCTGAGCATGGGCGCTGGTGTCCCCCCATGCTCCCCCTACAGTACACGGTTTTGTGGTATGATCGCATACTGTATCCAAGCAGGCTCCAGCCAATTGCATCACTTGTCTTTTTAAGTTTGTCTCTCTATTAAGGAATTTCTGCAGAGAAGTAGACAGAGCAGTCACATGACACACGTGAGCTGTCAGACTGGCCGATTTCTTCATCCCCACAGCCCTGTTGAATTTTAATGCTGTATTGCACAGACCTGCCAGCCCTGTCACTGTGCAGGCTGCAGCTTAAACACGAGGCTGTATTTTACATGTGCTGAGGGCGCGTGACCCCTGGTGATTTATGTGAGAGAACCTCCAGGCGGAACAGCGGTGTTCTGTGTGGGTGTGTGTGGCGGGGCGGTGGCTCTGGTTGATAATTTTTTGTTCCATAGCCAGATGTGAAGCACTCAGGCCACAGGGCAGCTGTGTCAGTGTAAGACACAAGGCTTTTTGTGACCAAATCACAGTACCAAGTAGCACCATGACACTGGCAGCGAGCAGATGAACAGGGCCGAAATTACAGAATGACCAAGCAGAGGGGGAGGGGCCACATCGTCGACCCGCCCACTGTGGTCTTCATGGTGCCGTTGCTTTGACGATTACAGTATTGTGGGCCCCAGCAGATTGAGCATGCTCCACCACTCTGCCACTTCCTGTTCACCTTTCTGCCATTTCCTGTTGATCTAGGGAAACATGGAAAGTTCATTTTGCTGTGGCTGCTCCCCACCACAGTGAAATTGGACATAGAAGTTTGTCGGCGGTGGGTGAGGATGGCAGTAGGCTCCTCGGGGGCTTCGACTGGCACCATGAGGCATGATGGGATGTTGGACATGGACTGGTGCGCTACCACAGAGACATGGAGATCTCTCGAACACACCGGAATTCCCCCAAATATCGGCTGCTTCAGGATGTCCACTTCAGGACATCCTGTCGGGGAGTGATCCCTTCTCTGCTGGGTTCAGCGATTTTATTATTCTTAGATGTGACTCTTCTCAGGAAAGGGGAGTTGATAAACTCCAAATAGAACCTACAGAAGCCAGAACAGATCCCACAGAACAGGGCCCGGCCAGATGCTTGTTCTGTGATCTAAGGTCCGGGCCGATGCCAGATGTACAATGAATCTGCTCACAGTCCTGGCTGCAGTCTGCCTGAGCAGACCTCAGCATTTAAATAGCCTTAGAAACGCTGGCCCATTTGCCCTGTCTTCACGGGGGGGTCACTGAATTGCCGCATTTCATTTAATGGGGTCAATGGGCCAGATTTAAAAATGCCAGCAGTGTTGTGTTCACTGTTTGTGGTTGTAGCTTATACAAGGTGTTTTTGTGCATGTTCCAGAAGACAAGAAGAGAGTTCTGCATGGCATCTCAGCCAGCACCCGTCACACCTATCCTGTTGCTGTCCTGCCTGAGAAATTATATTTTAAAAAATTAAGTGTTTTTTTTTATTTTTCAATGGGCCATTTTTCAATTACGACATATTTGCTTCTCCAAAATGCTGTCCCTGATCTACAGCGTTTAATTCAATTTAGTCCTCCAAGACTTCATTAGGAAGCCATTTTCTGAGAACATGAGCAACGGGCCTTGACAGCCTGCATTGTTTACTCCGTAAATCACTTCCTGTTTACATGAACATGCATTTTTTTTTTTTTTGTTTGATGCAGTGTTGTAGGGCCTGGTAAAATCTGGCAGGAAACATGGTTTCTTACATGGCTTTTTTTGACTGTGAGGAGCATTGGCCCACTGTGTTCTGTGTTTATGTATAAATATGAGCGTGTGTGTGTGTGTAGCTCATAAAACTCGGGAATAGAGAATGTACAAAGGAATAAGCCTTGCTCACAGGGGCGAAATTGATCTTTTGCACAGTTTTGGAATTTGTTGTAAAAAGTGGCACAGTCTGTGAAGTGTGTCCACGACATTTACACGCTCTGTATTCATGGCCAGCAGAGTGGGGTGGCAGGAGCCAAAGATGGGGCTCGTGGGGGGTGGCACATAGGTGACAGCAGATGTGCACTTCACCCCAGGTGTGACGGTGCTGAGCTCAGTCACCGTTTTCTAGGCAAAGTTCCCTGTCAGCTGGGAGCCAGGCAAAATCAAATGCTCCCTGTTTGACGTGGAGAAGATATTTCCGGAGCGCATTACCAGAGAGGGGAAATTGTGGAGACCCCAGAAGCACCCAGGAATCAGGGGCAAATATGGACGGGGTACCGAAAAAGCTTGAGGTGCATCCAAAAAGCTGGGCTTGTGGAAGCTCATGGTGCCTGTGACCTGCGAATAACAGAATTGGCTGGAGAAAGTTTCTGGGTTTTTGTTGGTGGTCAGCTGAGATCTGGCCTAGAAGATCTATATATGGAACTTAATTTAAGGACAGTCATTTCACAATGAAAATTTCTCTGAATAGTTATAATGCCTCCCAAAGGTAAAGGTGTCTCTTGGGGCCGGTGTATGGCTCTCCTTGGGGGGTTGGGACACTGTGGGACACTGTGATTGGAAGGTTGCCAGTCCAAATCCTGTGGTCCCTGAACAAGGCCCATAACCCTCAACTGCTCCAGGAACAGTGTGTACCTGCTTTCGGAACGGTACATTGCTTTGGTTATAAGTGTCTGTTAAATACATGAGTTCCTCCTAACTGATTACTACTAACATGACAGAAATAATGCTGATCCTTCAGGAGCAGAGTAGGTTCTTTGTCAAAAAAAAGCTAGACATACTGTTTTTGGCCACAGTGCCCAACATCTCCAAGGAAACTGGAAGAAAACCGGATCCACTCTGTCTCGTCTGTCACACAGGCCACGGATGCTGCCACTCCACAGATCGTTAAGTGTTGGACAGTCTTCTGGAACTCTACACTCCGGCTCTGGTGTTTGTTCTCAGATGTTCAGTTGTGAAGAGAGCCTGGTGGCGGCCAGCGTGCGCGGGAGAAGAAAGCGATGAAGCCAACATGATAACGGCGAGAGTAAGAGGCCAGTGGACAGGTAACGGCCATGAATACCCATCGGATGAAACTACCTAGCAAGCGCCGCTGAGGCTAGCCTAGCGCCGTCCTGTCGCTATAACCCCCGGCCAAGTCAAGCGGCCCCACAGGGCCTTTTTCCCAAGGAGCACAGCATGTTCCGAGAGAAATAAATAAGTGAATAATGCCGACTACCTCTGTCGTGCTAGCTCGGGCCAGAAGTGGCCATTAATGTCTTATCAGAGGAGACAAGAAGGTCGTCAGAGATGATAAAGGTTTATCTCCCACTTACATGTGGCCAAGTCCTTGGAGGTGTGGGAGGAGGAGGAGGAGGAGGAGAAGAGGGGACCCTGGGAGGAGTGCAGTATGGTGGTACCAGCAAGCTCCAGTTCCAGTCAACTGTGGACAAACAGCTGGTGCAGACTGCCAATGACTCAGCAGAAGGGTTCATAATAAGCTCTGGTGCTGCCAAACGCCTATTTAAAGCCTCCCAGGAGGCACATCTGAATCAGCTGTCAGACGTGCACGCTTCAGGGCACGAGTATGGCCCTTGAACAAGTCGCACCTCTTGTTCTCCCTGCTCGTTGAAACATCACATCCGTCAAGCCATCAGCAGTGCACAGAGCTCCCCCCCCCCCCCTCACAGAAATGTAGCTATGCGTGTTCATTTAAGGCTACCTTTGCGGGGACAGTCAACATTGTGTTGACTCAGTCACCTTGCTCAGATTGCCAGGGTGTGGGGGTGGGCCCATCCACCTCGCAGTGCGGAATGACGTTGCCCGTTGACGCACCCGCCACAGCACAAAAGCAGGCCGGACCTGGGGGCCTGTCAGATGAGAGAGAAGTGTGGAAGAAGGGAGAGCCATCTCTTCATGGGAAGAAAGAGAGACTGCTGCAGTGCTCGCGATGTGCCCCAGTACTGACCCGTTACCTGATCGGCTCAAGGAAGCTAACTTCCACCATCAAAACCACAGCACCGGACCTTTTTCATGAATTATTGACATTTAGGATACATTAAAAGATGCCTGGGCCCAGTGCCATAAGTCCATTACTTAAAGACACAGTACACAAATGTTGTACTACTTGTGGGATTGTTTTTAGTATTATTATCCATTATTATTCATCTCCAATGTTCATATGGTGCTCTCCCCAGAAGGCGGCAGTCTGGTTTTCGTTGGGTGTTGATGGTTCATGCAGACAATGGCCAAGAAGTCTTTCGATGTTGACCGTTCTCTCTGTCTGTGTTTGAACACAAAGAACAGCTTCTGTGCTGTGTACTTCAAAGGACATTGTGAGTCATCCTTTGGTCTCGGGGGCTTACAAGGTGCTAGAGAACCTGTCCCGCCCTGCCTCTCTGTCCTGCCAGAACTGACTAAATAGCGGCTCTGGATATGCTAAGAACACTTTGGGATACTTTGGGCTTCACCGGCCATGTTCATTGATGGCAAACATATTAACAAAATCCACTGAACCTGCTTCCATAGTTTGGAGAAACTCAAGTTGAATTGGCTTCACATACATGACACCACTCACTGTGATACTATCAGGCTAATTATGCATCGTAAAAACAAATCCTTCCTCTCTTCCCTTAACAGCTTCCCTGCTTTCCTTGTATAAAGGAATAAGTTGGCCGTGGTTAGCCTAATAATAGTTCACGTTTTGCTTTTCTGAGACATTGGCATTATATTTCTGGTTTGATATCCCCAAAGGTGTAGGAGAGAATATGATATTGGGGGAAGGCAGTTGTTGTTTAAAGGAAAAAGTCTATTTTTAGCAGCAGCCTGCAGATTGGGATGATGCACACCCCCCAACCCCAGATTCCGACGCCCCAGGGCATCCTCATGAGATGAATTCCTTCCCTTGTCATCGTAGGTGATATTAGGGTTTGGCTTAGCTTAGCGTAGCTTATCACCACTGATCATTAGGTTGTTGAATAGAAAAATCATCAGGTAGGAATATGCTGGCGTACTCATTTTATAGTGGCATGTCTCTAGGTTGCAGATACGATAATTCCAGACGGTCCCGGATAAATATGCAGAATAAGATGTGTCAGCATGCCCCGGAGGGAAGGTACGAGCACTCAGCACCTGTGCATCCACAAGATTTCAAAAGATTCCCCTTTGTTATGAAGTGAACAAAATTAATTGCATGAAGTAGTCAGTTTATTAACAATGGCTATAAACTTGGGGAAGAGGGGTGGGGGGAGCTCTGGCAGAAATTTGGGGGGATCCAAGGGAGCAAGTGCCTCTCTTCAATTGGGACCAAGAGCCGAATATGGAAGCTACAGGTGTAACCAGCCTGGGGCACCAAAGTACTATGTGCATCAGAGCCAGTGACAGGTGGAGGCAAACTGCCCATGTGTGTGAATGTAGTTAGCTAATATAGCTGACTCTGATTCTGCTCGCTAATATAATGACGGGTGGCTCCAGGGCTGCAGTTTCAGCACAGGCACAGTAGTTCAGCACCACCGATGCGCTGCATTTCCATCATTTCTCTTACACACCTCATCCTTTCTCAGTATGCAAGGTACTTGTGAGTTTGGCCAAAGCTTCTATAAATATCTGAATTGAAAGTCCAGCCCATTTATCCAGAGCCACATAAGAAACGCTGACGTCAGAGAAATTGCCGTACCTTCTGCAAAACCTCAGAGAGGCCCTCTGTGAAAGGATGTAATTCTGCAAAATTTAATTTGGGAGGCAGTATGACAATGGGCCTTGGAGGACTGTGTGTGTGTGTGTGTGACAAAGACAGAAAAATCTGCTCTGCTATATTTAGACAATACAGAGAATTCCTGATTATCTATGAGGATAATAATAGTTTTATGTTTTGTTGTTTTTTTTAACAGATGGTGAAGGAATGAACCAATGAGGTGGAGTAATTCAGCGGCACACGACTGGAAGACAAGTGACCTTGCACCACCCACCAGCAAGGGAAAGGATTTCCTATAGACAGCTGGGACACGGGGAGAAAGAAGGTCAGTCCAGAAAGGATGTGGGCCTGCGTGCCGTCTCTCAGCTCCCTGACTCCCCCTGAGAATCCTGTCAGCACACAGCCCCCAGCATCTTGCAATCTGTGTGTGTGTGCTTGGAAGGTACCAAGTGTGCCGGAATCCCGGGGTTTGACGTAGGTACCAAAAGGGGTGGAACCACCTGAGTTTAATCTTACCTGTGAGGAACCAAGTGCGCTGGAACGCTGGAGTTTAGACCTTGCTTAGAATATCCCTGGGGTTTTGACTGCCCTTGAAAGAAGCCTGTTTTTTGACCTCGCTTGGAAGGTACCAAATTTAACTGGAACCTCAGTGGGCATTTTAAGAGTTTTAACCTTTTGCCTGGAATCGAGCCAAATCTAAGATGTATGCGCTACATTTTCAACTCATTTAATCTGCTGGCAATGTGCAGTCTGTTCAGACTGGCTGTGTAAAGTGATGATGCAATTTGCATCACTCCTGCACTATTTACTACTCCTGCACCATACTTACTAAATGCTGCACTCCTGCACTATTTACACTGAAGGAGTGTTGAGTGTGAACATGAGAACAGCTACTGTGTTTCTGTCGCAAGGTTAAGACTCCATTCGGGGGATGACATGCTGCCTCTCGCTGATGCTGCGCTGGTGCATCAAAGGATGTGTCCGTGTTTTAGTTACATCCCAAAAGATCGCGTCCTGAAAGTGGGTTAATTGCGCGAGATGATATAGCTGGCAGCGTGACCTCGCTCGGCGGCTGCTAGCTGCTGCGGCTGGCATGCCACTGTGTTTTTAGGCTAATCTGTCTCTGCCACTGAAGGTGCTCCAGATAAAACGGGACGGCCTGGCACCCAGGTCCACTCACGACAAATGAAACCTATGATATATATAAATATATACATATATATTTTAAGAAATATCATCACGGCTTGAGCGTTCAACGGTTCACTGCGCCTGGTACGATTTATCATAGTAATTACTGTACACCTGTGTTTATAGCTGCATCAGTCCATACCTTGTTCAGGGAATCATTGATGAGCTGCTACTTTACATGTGAATGCAGCCATTTGCAAGCCAAGCCTGACTGTCTCCAATGAGGCAAAGTCTCAGGGATGGCCGGCTCAGTTTGAGAGTAGAGGAAGACCTCCAAATCTCAACCAACATACCACAAGTGTCATCATACACTGTGCACCTTTATCCCAGCACACCTTAGCAAATTCATTACTGTGAATGGATGTGTCTATGAATATCTATGCTTATCTATTAGTGAAAATGGCCCGTAATGCCTCTGGCTGGCTGACCAGTGTGGGCTACTGGAGCAGATCCTCTCTTGTTCCCAAACCAGCCTAACCAGTTCTGACAGAACAGCTGCAACCCCTGGACTCATTACCCAGGCCTATTCAAGCCCGGTGTTCCTGCCAGCCCCTTGCCATCTATCCATGCGCTGTGTGCTCTAGCCCTGCTCCTTGCTTGCTGGTTACCTTCTTTGTAGTCTTGTTCACCTCTCGATTCCTGTAGTCTACGTTTATAAATCAGACCCATTTCCCTATCGATCAGTCCATATGTTCCTTTAGATTCACCACCATAGTCTTAGGTCTGACAGAACCAGGCAATAGCATTAATAAATTCGGAAAAGGCGGTATTTGCCGGCTTGTTTTCGGAATCCCCAGCCCCCTGACCTTGAGGTCCAGCTGTGCACGTAGCCTTATTGCGGTGGGTCATCCTGCAAACCTGAGGTGTATAAAAATAAGAACAGTCCACACTGACACCTTTAAAACATACCAAAGTAGGAAGTTAGCTGAAAAATATTTCTGCTTGTCTGGAGGGCTTTAATTTTTTGTGCTACATTTGGAATTACATTAATGAATCCAATCAGATCAGTGCGATGCACCAATGACTGTGAGAACCATTACGGGACCGCTGGTACTGGAGTGCAATGCACCAATGACTGTGAGAACCATCACGGGACCGCTGGTACTGGAGTGCGATGCACCAATGACTGTGAGAACCATTATGGGACCGCTGGTACTGGAGTTAGCGATGCTGTTCTGTAAGCTAGCAGAATGTGATGTGTTTTGCCCATGGGTGACATCATAATGTACTTAGACTCTATTCAAAATATACTTAGTGTTTAATAACAAAATGTCCAGAGATATACTGTTACTACCTACTCTGGTCCTTCTTACTTTCTGAGGCAAACTACTATATAGTATAATCTTCATTACCAGAAGAAGATGCCCACCCCTGCATCCAATGTGCTGACTACAACTGATGTGGGCATGGACCACCTACATCCAGCCAGCTGACTCTGCCATTGGCTGGTCACCCACCAGTCAGTCGCCCACAGGCCACATGCTACTGCTGACAAACGGCCAATCAGCTCCTGCGAGACTAGAGTAGAGTCTCAGCCATCTGACACTGTAAGAAATATTTCTGTTATTGCCATCTGGCACTGTTTATGGAGAGGTAGGCAAGCGTGTTACCATACTGCCAAACCCCAAAGACAGACAGTAACCAGTATTTCTGCTGTGAATCAACAAGTGCCTAATTCCTCAACATCTCTCTACCCTTTGATCTCTGTAGGCTACTGTTACGTTAAGCTAATGCTGTCTAAAAACGATGTGGTTGATTTTGGGGAAAAGTAATAGTCTCTGTTGGAGGCCATTGTTCCAGTTTTGGGGCCGGTTTCTTTAGGTAATGGATCCTGGGAAGTACCGGAGCCTGTTTCCTGCTTGATCTTGGGAGGATGTGAATTTTCTCCTAAGGCAGCTGCAGGGTATCATTGGCATTTCACCCCATCACCCTCAGGGGTAGAGCCTGTTAGCACCTCTGCGCATATCAGCACGGCTAGCTTCCGGTGATACTCCGTCATCTGTCTGTGTGCATCACTGTGAATCACCCCATCGATCTGGATATCGCATCTCTCATGTCTGAAGCCCACTGCTCCCATGAATGAATAGTCCCTCTATGGGCACTAAAAGAGCACTCTGTCCCCTCCTACTCAGTATCCTGCACCCGTCTTATGGCTGCAAGTGGACAAAACCTCAGATGAGGGCTCACAAAACTAAAACCAAAAACACTGAATTATTTCTAACTGTAAGAGCCACTCTAAAAGCTGAAACTTCCACACTCTGTTACTCACAGCATTTATTCTGATCCATGAGTATGCCATACGGCCTGAAAACAGACCCAGAGATCATTCCCATGTCGAAATGTGTGAAATCTGCTCTGTTCACTTGTTTCGGCTTCACGGCCGGAAACAGCTGAAATTCCCCATGAGGGTTGGAAGATATTTCATTTTTTGTTAAAATTCAGGAGACCACGCAAAATGGAATTATGGTACCACCGCTTAAATTACATAAATTAGGCGTTAAATTAAGCAGCTTAAATTAATATAATGAATTGCAAATGAAAATATATGTTTGAATGAAAGCACCAGAGCATGCTAATTTGAAGTCTTTATAAAACAGTGCATTTGATTTTTATACATTCTTGTACAGACAGCCCTTTGCCTCATTTTACTTGTTTGTTTACTGATTTGCATTATTTTGGCTTACTTTATTTACACGTCAGTCAATTCAGTCCGATGATCCAGATTTAACCCCCATGTCTCAGCCTGGTTCCCATAAGCCGAGTCTGTAAACTTCTGGTGGTGAGTCCAGCTCCTCCATCACTATGCTACCCAACTGAGAGATGCAGCAGGAGGAGCAGGTGGACTCACGAGTGTGTGCTGAAAGAGAGAGAGAGAAAGAGAGTGAGACAGAGCGAGAACACCCACTCGAAGGCCAGCCACGCTCAGGATGAGAGAATGACAGAGAGAGAGAGACAGACAGACAGACAGACAGACAGAGGACACCCACTCGAAGGCCAGCCACACTCAGGGTGAGAGAATGACAGAGAGAGAGAGACAGACAGACAGACAGACAGACAGAGGACACCCACTCGAAGGCCAGCCACGCTCAGGATGAGAGAATGACAGAGAGAGAGAGAGAGAGAGACAGACAGACAGAGAGAGGACACCCACTCGAAGGCCAGCCACACTCAGGATGAGAGAGAGAGAGAGACAGACAGACAGACAGACAGACAGAGGACACCAACTCGAAGGCCAGCCACGCTCAGGATGAGAGAATGACAGAGAGAGAGAGACAGACAGACAGACAGACAGACAGAGGA
>JAODKN010000027.1:20701435-20719272 GCA_026774425.1 Petrocephalus zakoni
ATCTGTAGCCTTGCAGAAATAAAGAACAGTACCTACACCAGCCATGCAGAAATAAAGAACAGTACCTACACCAGCCATGCAGAAATAAAGAACAGTACCTACACCAGCCACGTAGAAATAAAGAACTGTACCTACAGTATACCAGCCATGCAGAAATAAAGAACAATACCTACACCAGCCAAGCATAAATAAAGAACAGTACCTACACCAGCCACGTAGAAATAAAGAACTGTACCTACACCAGCCATGCAGAAATAAAGAACAATACCTACACCAGCCAAGCATAAATAAAGAACAGTACCTACACCATCCATGCAGAAATAAAGAACAGTACCTACACCAGCCATGCATAAATAAAGAACAGTACCTACACCAGCCACATAGAAATAAAGAACAGTACCTACACCAGCCAAGCATAAATAAAGAACAGTACCTACACCAGCCGTGCAGAAATAAAGAACAGTACCTACACCAGCCAAGCATAAATAAAGAACTGTACCTACTCCTTAAGGGGAAAGCTTTACATCGAGAGCAACATCAAGGGCCGGAGTCCAGCAGCTTTTCAAGTACATCTTAATTAGTATTTAATCAGCAACCTAAGCTGACACCTAAAACACAGAGCGAGGCAACCTACTACCCACATAATTACTTCAACAAAGCAATGAAGCAGAAAATGCCCAACACCCAACAAAGCTCAGCTCCTCCTTGATCGGGGGGCATAGAAGATTAGATTGGGTTATATTGCCTTATATAACTTCGAGTTATTCTGCCGAAATGCTGTATAAAACAGCACACTGTGCTCTGTGGAGATATAATATCTTTTTTTGCTGCTCTGGAGTTGACAAGCCATGCATCTGTTCAGTGTCTTTCTCTCGATCATGAAAATTTATTTTCTATTTTCTTGCTAGTGTTCGAGAGAAGGGCCATTTTCCAGTCGCCAGTGAAAAACATGGTAGCAAGTGAAAACAGGAACAATTCGGAAAAGTGTGTGTGTGTATCTGGGTTTGCATAGATCACATTTGAGTACCAAAATGTCCTCAAAGTGTGGTAAACCTGAAATTTCCCTACGTTTGGGGACATCTTTTCAGGTCCCCGTTTGGATACCCGCAATTTTATAAAAATCTGTGAATGCTATCAAAAAACTGGGTTGGGTTTGGGTTAAGGTTAGGGCTAGGTTGGGGTTAAGGGTGAGTCGTGATTGGGAATAGTTTTTTTCCCATAAAAATGAATGGAAAGTCCCCAATTAGATAGCTACGCAAGTCTCTGTGTGCGTGAGTGTGTGTGTGTGTGTGTGTGTGTGTGCGCGAGAGAGAGACAGAAGGGAGAGAGAGGACTATGCTAGTGGGAATGAGATGTGCTATTTAAAGCCAGTCCGTTGTTTTGTGACAGTAAAACAATAATGTATGTTACTGAAGAAGTGACATTACAGGGCGATGGCGATCGAACAATAACATCTTGGAGACATCAACATCAACATCTTGACCTGGGGGAGGGGGGGGGGCAGTCAGGGTGCCCCAATAAGCAGAATCCGCAGAGACCTTCTGCCTGAGTTGGCTGGTGTTGTGCTACTGCATTATACATAGCTGTAGGGGTAATGGGAACAGCCGGGAACAAGCGGCCTGTTTTATATCCACTCAGTGCCATCCCCAATCATCCTGCCTGTCGTTCTCCATTCATTATCGGCTAATTGCATTCAATTAAGTTAAACTGGAGGAAAAATAGTTCAGCTGGAGAAAAAAAAAGTCTGACATGCACATATATATATATATATATATATATATATATATATATATATGTGTGTATGTGTGTGTGTGTGTGTGAAGAATATAGTATATGTAGTTTACATTGTGAATACAGTATTTGACATTCATTGCATTCTTTTTCTTTCACCTCATTGTTCTGGCTGTTAATTTAGAGGTGGGGTGTTATCCATACTCAGGGGGGATTCTAGGATTTTTTAAGGTGGTGGGCATAATTCATAATTCATAATTCATTCATAGCTTATGATATGTTATGCAGCGGTGAGTGATAAGGGATTGGGCACTGTGGGAGCCAATCAGCTTTCACCAGGGGCCTGTGTCTATTTGGCCCCGCCCCTGTGTACACCACTGCCCATACTTTATATTTTCCATTCCGAGAGCTGTTGAAGCACTGCCATATCTTGAAATAAAAAGCACATGAGACCCAGTGTAAACTCTCTGAAGCCAGCTGAGAGTGGCTGGTGGCCGCAGTCTATCTGTATATACAAACGCTTCACCTGTTCTTGCTTTGTATGGGAATGAGGCCATCGAATCGTGAGGGCGGCCATAACCACCCCCGGTTGACTTTGAACTTCCTGCCTCTTAAGAGACGTGTCAGGCGGTCGAGCAGAACGCGCTGCTTTTGACAGCACCGTGGGGGCGGGTCCGCCACATTCGGGCCCTAAGCTTTTAGGGGCCCGCTGGCTGTCTGTGTGGGAGTCGGACAGCCGAGGAGAGACGCTGTTTGTCCCGAGCTGGGTAATCCTTTTTCACCTCCCAATCACAAAGAACCCACTGCAACCGCTGATGCGGGGAAACCGGAACAGGTCGGGCCAAGGCCTGCCCTGGACCGGACGGGATTCAGTGCCGCATAAACCCAGATCCGAGCACCTGGGAGGACCTGCCTTTAGTGGCAGAATGAAGGATAGCAATGGTCCAAGGAATGATTATGTAGAAACCCATGCAAACCAGAGCAGGGGATGGACTGGGTCTGTTGTTCCTCACAATACATCATTGTGCAAAAATCACCCCCTCCCTGATGATTCAAAAACTAAATAAATACCTAGCAAGCAGAGTCAAAAGATCATAGCTAGCTGGCTGGCAGAACATGCTGTTTCAGCATGTACTAAATAAAGATCATGTTTATTTAATATGTAGTGTAGTGACTGTTTTTGGCCAAACTCAGGGCCCCCCTGCAAATATGTGGTTTGGTTTCAGTGATGGTGAACCCTGGGCACTGCACAGGGATTAGTGAATGCTTTTACCAGCAAAGGGTGCTGAAAGACAGCTTGAGCTGTACAGCTCTGCTCAGGCATAGGCTGAACTTCAGCTTACCCATAAAAATGTAAACCTCACCCTCAACTCTGCTTCAGAAAGTTCTTAATGACAACTGAGAAACAGGCCTGCCTCTATTCCCCTGTGAGAGCAAGTCCCAGAAATACCCTGTATACACACAGCAGCAGCTGATAGTGCTACCCATCGTGAATCTTTCATATAAACACTATATATAATATATATAGTTTTTTTTTATATATATATATATATCCATTCAGGCTGTTTTGCTACAACATAATGAAATTGCATGAATGGCTTAAGTAATTTTCTCGCGTATAAACAGCTTATGAATGCATTTCATCTCCGCGGAGCACGGCTATCATAAGGCGGGGCACTTTATTGATAGAGGACATTGTTTTCCATTGCTACTTCCTGGTTTACATTCCTTTTTCTGCCTCTCGCTACTGAATCTAATCTGTTCACCTCTGAAGGGCCAAACTGGAAAAGATTTGGAGAATGAATGAGACGGGTGGCTGGGAGCGGTGCGGCGGGTGGACATTTGCTGTTTCTGAGGCCTCACTTGAAGAGCTACTTTGGGCCCTCCAAGCAGGGCAGGTGGCTGTATTTCAAAATGTAAATTGCAAAGGAAACTTGACAAACATTTCTGAGAAGATGCTGTGGTTGCTTTTAATCAGGATTTCAGCCAGCTTGGGGTTATCCCTCGCAGTCCTGACCCACCAATGTCCCAGGCTGGCCGTGCAATTGCCAGGCCTAATGGGGATAATGTGTACCTTGTTCTCTTCTCGGCTGTCTCCGTCTGCCCCAGACCTTGTTTGCTAAGTCGACCAGCAATTTGTTTTGATTCTGGCACTGAAAAGGCCACCCCGAGGCCCTGAGCAGCCGGAACGGTCAGGCTTGTGAAGGATGCTTCAGGCCCAGGGCTCCGTGGACCAGCATCTATACCTGCTATTACACTACCTCCTTCCAAAGTTCACTGCTTTATCAAATTATATTTTATAATTATTTAGCTCGCGTATCTTGCGCAAGGTAAGAATGGCCGTTTCCTGGACGTATTTCATGATGGGACTTGTCCAGTGTCTAATGCAGTAGCTGTGGTCCCACACTACTCTCCCAGCAGAGGAGACACAGCAGGGAGTCATGTTTGGGGGCGTGACCCGCACACCACCTACGAAGCTGATTCGTCAGCATGCAGCTGCCTGCTACACTCCTGCTAAACTCAGCCGATGGCGTAGCTTAGCTCTGACCCCCCCCCCCCCACAGCGGTGACAGACATAAGCTTTAACCAATGAAAAGCACAACCTGTTTGGTCACACCTGAGATGTGTAAAAAGATGCAAAATTACATTTATTACAATATCATTAATCCTCCATTCACTGAGACGAAATATATCATGAGCTAATGATTAAGTCGGCCCCTGTATATGAATTAATGAATTATGGCCCCTCATATGCACCCAGCCCAAAAAGGGTTAATAGCACTGTAATGAAATAACCCAAATTTAATTAATGAAAAAGAAACTGAAAATATAGAAGAAAGTATAGACCTTACACAATACTGACTATACTGACAATACTGAATACTTTTTTCCATCCTATCACAACTTGTTCTGTTCCAGATATTAAGTTTCACCTGCATTATGTTGCTGGGTCATGCAATGCGGGGGTATCATCTGACAAGGGCTTCCTTTAAACCGCTCTGCCTGCCAGGTACTGCAGCTTTGGCCATAAATGGCAGCAAGTGTTAGGAGAACTGTGAGAATCATGCATGGTGACTGACAAAAGACATGCCAGGGCCCTTGGATTTTTGGGAAGAATAAAGGGGCTGCGTGTTGTTGCTCCTGCACTCTTCCTTTCGATGAGCCCCCTGGAAGGTACCCAGACGGAATTTTCTGCCCTGTAAGCAGTCGGATCAAGGACACCACAGCGAATTTCAGAATTCTCACTGCATTTGTCATGCACTGTTATAAATAAAATGTTTTTTTTTTCGTTGTGCTTTTCAAGGCACTTCTTGTGGATAGCTTTATATAGTCGCCTGTACCCTGCATTGTGACCTGGGTTTATCGCAATGTCCATTTCGATTTTGTGACTCATTGCTCACCTGTGACATGAAGGGACACAAGGTCACATGACCCATGCACAAGCTAGAGTCACTTAGCTATAGAGTCACTAGAGGTGACGTGCCACTCGAGCCAATATCAAAGCAACCTACATTGCAAAAAGAAAAAAAAAGACAGTAATCTCTGCTTGAGATTGCATCGAGGTAGAGCCGAGTGCCGGCTACAGTCTGGAGAGCTGATGGCCTCTAGCTGATCTACACTGTCACGTGAGCTCGACGGCAATCTCTCAAAGTCAAGGTGAGCAATTAATCACTTCAACAATTTGGACAATTGGGGTATAAACCACACTTTTTAAAAGATCGACGTTACTTAAATAAAGATGCCTCAGATTCAGTCACAGAAAACAGTCATAAACGCAGAGGACTTGTGCAGGGTCATTATGGGTAATAAACATGAGCAGACAGGGCTGTTACAATGCTGTTACACTCTTACTCTGTTACACTGTTACAATGCTGTTACTCTGTTACACTGTTACACTGTTACAATGCTGTTACTCTGTTACAATGCTGTTACACTGTTACTCTGTTACACTGTTACAATGCTGTTACTCTGTTACTCTGTTACACTGTTACTCTGTTACACTGTTACAATGCTGTTACTCTGTTACAATGCTGTTACACTCTTACTCTGTTACACTGTTACAATGCTGTTACTCTGTTACTCTGTTACACTGTTACGCTGTTACACTTGGAGTATAGTCAGGGTTTTTCTTGACCATGAGTAATGTGTCCAGGCCAACGTCAGTGCGGGTCCTGGCAGATAAAGAGCATTTCACTACCTCCAGACATCTGGTTATGTTTGGTATAGTTACCAGATAGTTACCAGAGCCACATGTACTGGAGACGGATGTTAATCCCCCCATCTCTGTTTATATCCCTCCTTTTTTGGCAGGCGCCTTCAAAGCCAACCCCAGCCGAGAGCTATCTTACTGAGAGCTCGGGAGGGTCCTTCTCTCCCAGTCTGCCGAGCGCTTTTAGCTGGAGCCCCAGGCAGAGCTCTGGATGCTTGGCTACTCACGTTTAATGCTTGTGCTCCTGGGCCGGACATGCCGCGGGTGGATTCGAGCCGACGGCGTAGCGGGAACGTGACAGCTGTACCCCTAACAAGGCTACGGCTAATGGGAATGAGCGCCGCTGAATATTTACCGACACGGGTGCGTGCGATAATTAAAGGAACATGGATCCAGCCGCCAGCGTGCTGTGCTGGGACGCGGCGAGGAAGTGAGCGCCAGGCGCTGTCTGACAGCATCAGCAACAGCAGCGGCAATGCGAATAATGGGGGCAAGGAAAGGAGTCATGTTACTGAGCCCAGCAGGTCAGGACAAGTACACCTCGCTGCAGCCTGCGGGATGGGGTGGGGCCAGATGTGGGCGGAGCGAGATGTCACACAATTACCATATATGGATGTGATGACGTTAATGGTACCGCGGGATGGGGTTAAGGTTAGGCTTAGGGTTAGGGTTAGGGCATGTGTATTTATCCTTATATGGTAATTGCATGACATCTCGCCCCGCCCCATCCCGTAGGCCACCAGCTCAAATCTCGCAGAGTAATTTTCAATTCAATTTATTTTATATAGCGCCTTTCACAACAGAGTCGTCCCAAGGCGGTTGACGTGGTTGGGCTGTAATACATAACTACAATAAGACATAAAGGGTTTATGAATTGCCTATAATTAGGCGGGTAATTAGGTTTTAACACTTTGTGAATCATTAATAGACAATTATAAACAAGTTGTAACAGTTATTATTAGTATTATTAGTAGTACTATTTTATTAGTTATTTTATTAGGATATTATTATTAATGAGTTACTGCCATCTATAAGTGGTAAAAGAGGTACCAAATTATTTGTACAGAATAAAGAAGAAAAGAATGAGGGAAAAAAGAAAGAAAGAAAGACAGACAATGGAGGAGAGGAATCAAGAAGCAGTGAGGAGAACAATCCTTTCACCACTGTGCCCTTGAGCAAGGCCCTTAACCCCCAGTCACGCTCACTCAGAGACAAGATGAAACATAAATGGACTCAGCTATCAGACCCACACTAGACCACTGGTGTTCCTCACAGCCAGACACCTCACATCCAGGTTTTATCCCATTCTGGGAAGGTAAGCACAGGAACTGGCTCACAGTTGCCTGAAACCAGCAGGGGGCAGCAGCTATGGGACGTGTTACTGGAGGTCCGGGCCCTGAACCCAGGAAGGCCTCCTTGCTGGAGAGGGTCAGCTGTAAACAGGGACTGAGAACAACAGCAGACGCTCATTTAATTTCCCTTGTTCTTAAAGAAGCACACTGCCCCGCTACGCCTCTCCCGTCTGTCTCCTCTCAGGAGGGACTTGCAAACGGGAACGTCAAACACAGTTTGCACGAGGCGAGCACGCTGCTGTCAGTGCGCCAGTCAGCATGACAGGCTCTGGAGCCCGCTTGCCACACGCAATTGCAGTAAACAGTGACTTAGCATAGCTGGGTAACTAATTAGTGGAATGCTTGGACATGCAATTATATTCCCAGGTTTAATTTTGAGGTTTGTAAGGAAAAAAGAAATGTACCATCTTTGCTGAATGGGCAGATGTTTTGAGATTGCTGACCCTGAAGTTCGGGCGACTGATGTCTTCACTTTGAAAGATAAAAAGGAAAGTGCTCATCATTGTCGTAGAGAGACCGCTACAGGACTCTCCGATAGTCATTATTGGGGGAAAACTCTTTGAATGCTGTACATGCCACAGTTGGCATGGAAACCACTTAAACAGAGACGGACAGACTGCAAGGAACCATGTATGATTTGGACCGGTGTCCAGATATTTTAGGGCAAATAGACGACAGCTTACACATACCGATAACCTCATTCACTCAGAAGATGAGAGGAACATAGCCAAACCCCATTCACCATCAGTTCAAAGCCGTTTGGTGGAAATGCCAATTCATTGTGTCTCTCACATCGGGTGTGGGGGGGTCTCATTAACAAGGACACCCAGACTGCTGTTCCACGAGTTTGCTGGGTCCCAAGAGATGCTAACCTGCTTACCTCAGGGAGAGCAAGAGGCTTTTATGTGCGGCCACTTGGGGAAGTGGGAGTTTTGGGAATACTGCGGCTGTGTGAGGCTGGATTGAGTCATTCCCAGACTGAATCCTACTCCTCCTTCATCCGTCAGGAGATTCTTACAAAATGGAGGCTCTGGAGAAATACCAGAAATACTCTTCCCGCCTTATTCCCGGGATCCCGCAGCCAGCTCTGCGCCTCGGTGGCCGTCTATGGAAAAGCTCGCAAATCCATGACGAGCTTGGTTAGCGGACCCACGCTCTCAGCCGTCACTGAAGCCAGCGTCTTCATCGGAGGGGACCCGCTGCTCTGTTGAAAGACAGCGGTACTGGTCCAGGCGACACCTTTTGCCCCAGTCCTGGAAGGAATGTCAGGGCATTTTGGCTTTTGCTGAAATTGGTCTGGCTAAGCCTTCAGATGGCAGTAAATGTTACTGCCAGCGATAACCACAGCACAGTGGTGAGGGACGCGCAGCTATGCGCCGGTCTGCGGGGGCCGTAATGGGCAATAAAGCTGATTGAGGGCCTGGGGAGGGGGGACAGTCCATACGACCTCCCCAGGCGCGTGTTAACCCGCGGTGCCTTCACCTCCCGGCCATGAATCATCTTCTCCCCACTGCTAGCGTGAGACGGCTAATCAGTACGTGAATATCTGTCCTCCCTTTAGTTCCAAGACAGAGACCCCCCCCCCCCCCCCCCACTTTCTGAGCGGGAACAAGCTGCATGAAACAGGAGGGAGTATCTTCCTTCTGAGCAGGCTTTCAAAGATCGCAACCCCGGTTTGGGACACCGCAATGATGCAGTTAGCCACCAGTCGCTAAATTGTAGGCACCCGGCATGAGAAACCACCCAGAACAGGCCGAGTCAGCTAGTGTGATCTTAGGTATGGCTGCCTTCTCAGCATTGTAGATTGTGGTGAATATGATCAGGGGGCAGCATTGTGACGCCCCTGTGTTGGTATACTTCTATGATTATATTACATGCAATTTGGAGGCGTCATCCACGTTGCCAGCAGCATAAAACTGTGCAGCAATAGATTGTGGGGGAGAAAAATAACTGTGAAGCCCTGGATTGTATGTGGAAGGATATAGGCCCAGATCGTGTGACATTTCTTTGATTATGAAACAAAGCCCTGTGCTTTAGCGGCATATAACAGAAGGCAAATTTACTCGATGCTTTAAAACAAACAGCGAGAGTGAACATTGCGAGCGTATTTCAAGAAACCAGGACCTTCCGTCTTCCTATTATGATTCGGCGCTGTCCCTGCCCTGATGCTGGAAGCGTGGGTTACTGTGCTAGCGGGGTGATACATCCTGCATAGTCAAATTTAGCCGCTCCGCAGTGCCCATCTCTGCTGTGCCAGGCCTGCAGCTTTGACGAGCTCCGGCCAGGGAAAATCACCCGGTATGAACTGGCGAGCTTGTTTGTCTAGTTTGCCTCATGCCGTGGCAGCGAGGATAAGTTCCAGCCCAGTGAGCTATCAGGCCGGCAAACACACACAAGCATACACACACACACACATGCTCGCACTCAGGTCACTGATATCACCGGCTCGCATGAAATGAACAACAGTGGTGGTTCATAAAAGGTCCGGGTGGATGCCTGCACAGAAGCCCATGACCCTGATTGGCCGATTGCGGCTTGATGCGTGTAGAAAGCAAGATGACAGTACCGGCTCTATTCCATACCTTAGAGAGCGCATGGCGTCCCCGTGAGTTCACTGCAAGGGTCATGTCAGAACCGCCCACCCCCGTTTAGCTTGTCAATCCGTGTGCTTTTTCAGAGGATGTAGGTTTGAATCCCGGTCTTTCCCGCACCGTGCATTTCGGGATATTTTAAAAAACCTTCATAAAGAATAAATTCCTTCAATTAATTGACTTAACTAAAACATAACACTATCGTGATAGTAAATCAGAATACAAGGAAGTTCACTGAGTTTAAATAAGTCAAACTATGGAGGCTAATAGCTATTGTAAAAAAAAAACAAGCTGGTCAGAGGTGTCACGTCCCTCCCGTCCGAGCCTCCTGTGTGCCACGCCCCCTCGCCGCCCTCATGCGGCATCCTGGTGTTTCCCAGCTGTCTCCAGTCAACGTCTCGTCAGTGGTGTATTTCAGTCCGCGTTCAAGTCTGTGTCTCCAGTCCTGTCATTGAAGTCTCATGTTCTGTGTAACCTTTGTGTGAAATAAAGCTCCCGACCGGGAGGTTTCTGCATTCCTGTGTCTGCCTTTTCCCTCGCCCTGCTAAGACGTGACAAGAGGGGAGACTGGTATACTCCAAATTCATTGGTGCAATCCAAATTCATTGGATGAGGACATTAAGAATTTCCATTTCTAATAGAAACTAACAATTCAGTCTCACAGTACAGCTGTTGCCTTACGATGAGTGTTGTACAGGTTTAATCCGCAGTCAGTTTTTCACAATCTGTTTCATGATGCCGTTTCTTCATAGACGAGTGGCATGTTATCTAAGGCTAAGAGCAGAGCGATGGCAGCTATAACTTCAGAGATATGACTTATTAACAGAGCACTAGGATTTCACAGGAATCGTGACGAGTTGAGTACGTATTATTGGTGGGGTAGGCAGGATAGCGCGGCATCTCGTATAGCTAGGCTTCAAAATGTTAATCTAGGTAGATAATCTGCAGTAGAAATCAGTCTATGACGTGACTCTGTGGCCATCCCTATCAGCCTGGGCTTAAAGTTACTTTATGAGATGCTTGTCTACGATGTTAGTTGGCTAATATTGTGTTTAACTAAGGTCATAATTGGCTTTGACACTCAAGACCCAATTACCTGAAGAAATGATTGGCTGGGATGATGGTATGTGTGAAGTCAAAAGACCTTTGGAGATATCCAGCCAGCGTGGTGGTGACGTGACTTGCCTTTTGAGGACAGGCCAAATGGTGCTATAGTATTTTTTTTGCAGGCCCTCTGCTCTGCTTCATACTATTTTCGATGCGTTCGCTATAGTGATGATACTCTGGTGACAGCAAAGAAATAAATCATTATGGGATGAATGAACACCTCCGTTGGCGTGATTCCGAAAGCGGCACCCTTGCAGTGCTAGGATCTGCACAGATGGTTCACTATGCTCCACAGTAAGGTGATACACACAATGTGCCTCCGACAACAACAGGCCAGCAGGAGAAGCACAATCGCCACGGAGTGGGTAATTACTGGTCTTGCCATGGTGAGTGATTTCCAGTCCAAGTGACTGGTCTCCATTAGCTTTTATACCTTGTTGGGCGGGCCAACTGGACATTAGGAGAAAGGTGGGGCAGATGTGCCATTTCAGGCTGCCTTTTTGATTCATTAGATCGGGCCCCTTCTCCTCGTCTCCCCCTTGGCAGCCTGCCTACGCCGCGCGACCGACTGCCCTGCCGAGTAATCCGCTCGCCGTTCTGAATTATCTCAGGAACAGATCTCCCGCGATGTTTGTTTGGATTTCATCTTTTTGTGAGGGGATAAGAGCTTTAGAGATGTGATGAGGAAGGAGAGCTTCACTCCCTGGGACCCTTGTCTCCGTCGTTCCAGCGCCATGAACATATTGGTGGCAGCTGGGGCAGATTACACCGGCCTCCTGCAAAGGTAGCGGCCTTGATCCCATACATCTGCATACCCTGCTCCCCCGAGGGCCAGCTAAAGCCTTAGCCTGTGTTTTCAGATAGGAGGCTGTTAGAGGAAGCTGTAGGCTGCATAGCCAGGGGCCAATCAGCCTGCATTAATCTGGCACAAGATCACACACAGGGGTGATCAGTCAATGGTCATTTAAATTCCCTCCTCCTGCCTACTTCTGAGACTCAGATTTGATCATTTATGCCCGAGCTTCCGGAAATGTGAGCAGGGGTGTGGTACATTCCAGTGATGGATTCACCACAAGGCAGGGTGTGACTTACAGCTAACGTGCTCTATAGATTAATGCCGGTAATATGCGTGTCACGGGTATTATAGTCTGAATCATTACTGAATTACATGGCTGCTGAAGGTCTATGTGTTAAGCTGGGGTTTATGCCACCTGTTTTATCTTCTCGTGGTGGTTTGTTACTATTTGTCATGGGAAAGTACCAGTTAAGCTGCCGAAGATGTATTACTCGGTGAATTTAATGAGATCCATCCAAGCATTTGTCTCAAGGCCGGCAAACATTGTGGGCCACGCGTATCCATAATCGCATCGCTCGGACCGTCCCAATTCATCTGCATTACGTGCTACATTAGCACTGAGCTTTCCGCGCTTTAAATTTCCCCATTGCATTTAATCTGGAAATATGTGCCCCTGTTACTCTTTATTACTGCTGCTGGAGACCAGGTGAGGCCCAGACATTAACCAGCTCCTGGTCACCAGCCGTCATTATCTTCTTCCCTTTCCGAGGTGCACACGGGACTCTCATGCCACGCCCTGTTCACCATGGGGTATTGACGGCCACATTCTAAACATTGTAGAATGGAAGTGTGTGTCTACTAGAAATTAAAATGTGAATTTTACCCTCGGGGTTATAAAAATGTTTTTTTGACAGAGTCGTTGTCTGGACAAGTGATTGGACCCTTGAGGCTGCTAACCCCAATTGTTGCATGGACTGGCTAATTTTGCTTTCTTAGAAATATATCACTTTGGATAAAAGCTTCTGATAAATAACTGTAACTGCAGATGCTGCTAATGTGGATGTTTAAAAGGAAATTCCCACCCTATAAAGTGACCGTTGACCTCTCCTGCAGGTCCTGATATTGCCATTTCTGAGATTCCCACACTGAATATTTAGCATAATATTTAGCTAACCGAGACCACCTCTGGCCTTCTCTAAGAGGATAACAGGAGGAGAAAAAAAGGGGAGATGTATGGATGTAGCAAGTCACCAAAGCTGACCTGTAGCTATCTTATTGTCACATGATACCTGAATACTCCACCTTCATGGATCCAGTTGAGATGGGGGAAGAAGTGACTCCTCCAGTGAAGATAGGGTGCAGTCTGATGCCGTAATTACCCCTACTGCCCTAGGCTTGGCTGCATAATGCGAATACTCAGCACAATTCCTCAGGAGTACAGCAGCCAAGTTATGAATGAGGCTGCACATTCCGCTATTCATCTCCTTAAATAGCACCCCATTCCCACTTAAATCCTCATCCTCTTATTTAAACCTATATATCAGCACATTCACACGTTTATGCTAATATTACTGTACGTGCAACTGTTGCCGTCCCTCTGGTAAAGCCGACGTAAAAGATCATCTCTTCACTTCTTGCTAATTTTCGATTCGCATCAAAAAAGAATTTTTTAACGCCCATTTACTATGGACCTTTACATTATTTTTTTCCCCACTTTGCTTACCAATAAATGGGCTATTTGTTCACCCGCCCATCTTACTACGGCTTTTCTCTGACACAACACTTTTAAATGGTGACACTGGGCCCGGGTGACAGGGACCGGGTCTCACCTGTCATTTCCCTCATTTTGACGGGCCCCCGCATCACCATCCCACTCACACTTTCAGCCTGCTGTACCACAGGCAACATCTTACTTTTTTCCATTTTATTTTGCTCGGTTTTTTTTAAATCATTCTTTGGAAAGGTAATTTTCCTTGTGTCTTTTTATGGACAAATATGTAAATAAAGGGTAACAAAACACAATAAAACAGCAACTTCTGTCGCAGAGATTTTGATTGACATTGTCCTGAAATTGAATGTTTTCATCAGATGGAGATGATTTGATCTCTAGTCTGGTGGATAATCGAGCGCCCCATTCTCTGTCTTTGGGCTGGCCCTCTGCATTTGCTGCGCTCAGTCCTCGTCCCACTTTTTATTCAGCCCTTTTGGGTATCCTGGCATGGTGCTGGGAGTACTGACTCCCTCTTGGGTGTCTGACATGCCAGGTTGCGATGGAGCCCTCCTCTCCCTCCCACCCCTATGCTCAAAGCTATCTTTCTTAGTTTGGTTCTGAGTCGTCCTCATTTGCCCTCACCCAGTGCACTGCAGGAGTCTATTTCCTGCACCTCTGCATTTCATTCCCGGGCTCTGCGGCTGCACCATGGCCTTGTCAGAGAGCAGCCATCATTAGCCGAGCAACTGAACTCTGCTGCGTGCCAGCTTATGGACTGGAGGTCAGCCGTGCGGGTGAGGCAGACAGCAGGACTGCCTGGAAAACTCAAAGTCTTACCAAGACCTTCTCGGAACAGCACAGTTAAGCAGGGACCCTGAAAAAAATACAAAAACTAAATTAAGCAGCATGGTCCCTTGTGCTCAGTAAGCCCCCCGGCTGGCCTTATTCACCTCTAATGAGCCAATTAGTCCGATGGCAGCCATCTTGACTCCATCAACTGTGGCAGCTGCCCAATCGCGGCTGGTGATCAATCACAACAGGAACGTGGCATCTTCAAATCCCGGCCCCACACCTCCACACTGCCTCCCACGGCTTGGGGTGGGTGACACTTCCACGCGCAGGCCCCCCTTGCCAGAGGTGAGGTGCGGCTCATCTATGTTTATGTGTATGAGGATTAGCTTCTGTCTAATGGAGGAGATATTTAGGCATTTATAATGCCCTCGGATTGAGATGACACACTCTGTAACAGTCTGCTGAAATATAATGCTTAAATGTCTTAACAGGGGAGCATAGACATGGAATCAGATGTCAGGTTTTACAGTAGTAGGAGTGTTGGTGGGCTAGCTAGATTTCGTCTGGGGTTGGCACATATTTTGTAAAAAATGGGATATTATGATGCACTTCGGAGGAGAGGGTGAACTCCCCTTCCCGGGTGCGCTCCACTGGTCCCGATAGCTAGGAGGGCTGAGGGAGGGAGTGTATAGAGGGTTTGTCAGCTGTGTGTCATCAGCATGAATCATGTGATGCCTGCCCCTGCCTGTAGGTGTCAGAGTGCTCAGATAGCTTTTCGGACGGCAACTCTCTCAGATCTCTGGACGCAGCATGGAGCCACGGGACACTGTATCTCCCATCGCTGAAGACTTCTGACTCGCCTTTATACACCCAGGACTGTAAATGTACTTCTCCAAAGTCAGGCCTTTTTAGATGGATGGCTGATACCTTAGAGGTGGGTGACAGATGTTTAGATCGGCATTACTGGAGAAATGGCTGTCATAAAGCCCTTTTTGAAGGTCCTCCTTATGGGTTTTTTTTCGCTGGCTTTTTTTCCTAGTGGCAGTTGGTATTTTGAACCAAAGTCAAGCCTAAAGTAACACCTGTCTTCCAGAGCCTCCAGGTGCATCCTGGGAAGGACTTCAGCCCACTCCCCAGTCTGCTGTGTAGTTGCACTTCATTTTTCAGTGAAGAATGTCTTCTGGAGAGTAGCATCTGGCTGTCAAGGGTCTGCCCTTGGGTCGAGCCCCAGGCATGCTAATCTGTTTTAGCACGTGATTTAGTAGCTGAGTGAGCTTGGGAAAGGCGCCGGGTCTGGCTGGGACCGGCGATGGCCAAAGGTGACGGCTTTGTGACGGGAGCCCTGAGGATCCCCTGCACCAATACCTAAATTACCCCTCCGGCACTCAACCGGTCCACTGGGCTTCACGTAAGTGGCGTGTTCTCGTCCCGAGGAATCACGCAGGGAACCCGACAGCACGGAATCCTCTCGCTGTGCTAGCGCTTCGTTACGTTCTGCTGCGCCCCGTCTCAGATGCCGCTATTTTTTTGGAGCATTACACCCAGTGCCCGCGGGCCGTATTTTTCCGTTCTCAAATCAGTGAAAGTTCCGGAAGTGCCGCTGCTGGCATGTCTGCATGGAGCACAGTCTGTCTCTCGATTTCCCCATTACGGCGTGGCTGCTCCCATTCATAATCTCTTACTGACTCACCTCTGAGTACCAAGACTGACTGTCACTTCCTGCACTGGGATTCTAGCTACGGTAAATATCTCTCCTGCCTCCAGCTGTGGTCGTTACCTTTATGTTTGTCAAGTCGATTTGTGCGGTTAAAATGAGGCTTTTATGAGAAATCAGCCGCTGCGCTTTCATGGGGGGAGGCACTCACCGAGGCTGGCGCACACGCCCTGCCCTATGTCGCCTACCCCCACACTAACAGAACCACATTTTTCCCACCTTAAAGTGGAATTGGTCTGAAAGTGGTTTGGTGGTTATGATTGGGGATTGTTAATAGAGGTCAACCGATACTGGTTTTTTGGGGCCGATGTAGATACCAATTATTACTGGTTTATGGGGCCGGTTGCCGATATGCGTGACCGATACGTATCTTTTCTTTATGTGCTTTCTTTGCATTCGTCTGAAATGAGAATTTGGAGATATAAAGTCCACAATTAGAATAAGGCTGCCCTATTTAAAGTGAATGTTACTTTTTAAATTAATGGCAAACGATTCATTATGCAATAAAAACATATATATACATTTGACATATTCTTGAGTATTCAGAATGCAGTTGCGGCAAGAATAAGACATTTTAAATAAAGCATCTAATAAAACTTATATGCCTCAGCTGGACAAATCAAACGAATAGATGCTTTAATACCATTACAGTTTTTCTCAGTTGCATTGGTGCATGTCTCACAACAGACATGACACTCGCATAACAGCGAGTGTGTTTCTCAAAATGGCAAAACATCATGGATGACCAGCCAAAGCAGGTAACCGCTTCAAAATCCTTAGTCCATGCCTCAAAAGTGTTTAAGTCTTTGCGTATGTCAGTGCCATCAAAATCCCAAGTCCATGAATCATCCTCCACGGACATCACAGCCAAAATGTAAAGTTATATTATCAATATATTATTGGCACAATCTAAACATTTTCTGATGCACCAAACATGTGAATGATGAGGGCAGGAAACATAGAAATAAGAAACACTGATTGCGGGAGACATACCACGCACTGCAATTGCAGTCTAGAGAAAAATGCATTTCAATGCCTCATGCATAACATCGGAAATGAAAAAAAAATTGCCAAATCGCCAGCCGAAACGTTTTTCACAGAAGAAAGTATACGCGGTTTGTGATGAGAGAGAATGCTCTTTGAAATAAATAGATTAAACAAAGCTTCACAAATCACACTGTTAAAAATCTCACTGTTAACGAAGTCTAATCAGTGACCAGTGTGTGAACAAGTATGTGTTGCGCTACGCCAGGTCTAAAGCCCCTTCTTCGGGTGAGCGGTTCAGATACGGCTGTATGATTCCGGCTGTTACGTTAGGTAATCTGCAGATTCACTCACGGCTGTGTGCTTCGCGCTGCTTAGGATCCCTCATTTGAGTGTGTTGGTGCAAAAAACTAAGTTATGCAATTTTTGCTACTATGGCTGTATTGATCTTGTAGTGAGTTTGAAATTATTATAAGAGGTATGTACGTCATGGGGTTCATAGTTGTGGTGTAGTTAGGACTCGATGGATTCCTGACACATGAGTTATTTAACGGATCCGGGTTATTCACCCGGGTGAATCATAAATCGCCCAGCTCTAGAAGCAGGACGAGTGCAAAGAGCACAGAGGAAGAGACGGCAGCGGAGCCACAGTGGTGCACCTTGTAATTACTTAATATTGGTGCGCGTTAAAATAAAATGCCGATATTGATAATCGGCAAAATGCCTAATATCGGCCCCCAATAATCAGCCAGGCCGATAATCGGTCATCCGTTACTCGTTAAAAAGATTCTGCTTCTCCACTTTTTTTTTGAGATACTTTATTGATCTCCATGGGGAAATTCACTTCTC
>JAODKN010000027.1:20719372-20730419 GCA_026774425.1 Petrocephalus zakoni
TCTCCATGAGAGCCAAGCTTGGCTGTGAAGGGCAGCCATTTGTGCAGCACCCAGGGGGTTAAGGGCCTTACTCAAGGGCCCACAGACAGCCAGAGGCTGGACTTGAACTGACGACCTTTGGATCACAGGCAAAGAGCCTAACCTGCTGAGCCACTCTCTGTCCCCACCTTCTATGCTACAGTATGCTCCATAAAGAGTATGTGACCACCTGACTGACCACCTGACATGGTCACACCTCTGCACAGACCGAATGCCTCTAGAATCCGCAAAGTGATTGAAATCCAGCGATGCCAACCGACTGATGCTGCAAAATGTGGAGCGCTTCCGTAGGCTAAGAAAACAAACGAGGGCATTCTGACACATCTCAAAGGGGGTGAAAAACAAACAAACTCAGACAGACAACATCCATCTTCCATGTTGGGATCAAGAAACAGAGCAAGACAAGAAGCTTAGGTAGCCCTGCCTGTCTGTATAATGCCACAGCTCGCTTGCTTTTCTTTCAGAATAAATGACTCTCCTGCTTAGCTGTGCTGTTGACACTCGCCTCTGAACAGCTCACACCCCAAACACATGATAAAGCCATCAGGGGGTCAACAGTATCAACGAGGCTAACGCCAAAATGCCACTGATGGAATGATAGCGGCGCTGGTTGAAAACCTACCATCTATATTTAGCGCCTATATTTACCTCCAGGGTGCCCTGATTTTCAGCATCTGTCACTAATGGATGAGCATCCAGCGTTAAATCCCTGGTGTTTCATGCCGGGCTTGTTGATTGCACATTCCAACGCTCTCTAAAAATCCCATGGCAACAAGGAAGAGACAATGCCATCTGCAGCCTTTCGCCGTTGGAGTAAATGGGGGCCAAATGTATGTCGAGTATTAAAATAATCATACTACTTGTCTGGTACTCAGTTCATGTTCCATTATTTTGACTATTGCATAAACATTCTTTGTTTGTTTGTGGAAATGATTCCGGTAAATAGACCAATACAGGTGTCTTAACATAATAAGAAAATGCAGGGATTAGATAATGTACGATTTGGCATGCACGCTAAAACGTACCGTAGAGCCCATCAAGTCATTTGCAAATAAAAGGCGGCTAATATTCTTTTAGAGGAATGCTGCATTAATAAATTCCTCCATGCTCTCATCAGACGTGCAGCGTTTAGTTAATTCCTCTTATGCTAAAGGCAGGGCACTGTCAGGTGATTGGGTACGTGTTGTATAGCGATGTGTTTCAGTGGGAGGGTGGTATACCAGCCACAGGAAGGCAGAACAAATTTATGCATGTCGCTCATGGAAATATTTCATCGGCACAGCGGAATCTTAAATAAGCAAGTGACCATAGCCCTACTGAAGGCCTGCAAAGTGCACACCTCTCCTCTGCACAGCGAGGGCTGGACGGATGAGGCTATAACCACCCATAAGGAGGTAATAATAAAACACGTGGATTTGATACGCTCTCTCGTGGAAGCCCCCGTCGTCTCCTTATGGAAAACGCGATTACGCATCCCCACAGGACGCTGAGAGTCACCGAGGCCTGGCCTTCGGCTTCCCGCTGCGTCTGCTGATGATATGTCTCGGCACGTGAGTGGTGCAGACGCCCGCCCTGGCGTGCTTACTGCTGCTCACGTGCTTACTGCTGCTCACGTGCTTACCACTGCTCACGCGCTAACCGCTGCTCACGCGCTTACCGCTGCTCACATGCTAACCGCTGCTCACGCGCTTACCGCTGCTCACATGCTAACCGCTGCTCACGCGCTTACCGCTGCTCATGTGCTAACCGCTGCTCATGTGCTAACCGCTGCTCATGTGCTAACCGCTGCTCACGTGCTGCTCACATGCTTACCGCTGCTCACGTGCTAACCACTGTTCACGTGCTAACCACTGCTCACATGCTGCTTACCGCTGCTTACATACTGCTCACGTGCTTACCACTGCTCACATGGTAACTGTTGCTCACGTGCTTACCGCTGCTCACGTGCTAACCGCTGCTCACGTGCTTACCGCTGCTCAAGTGCTAACCGCTGCTCACATGCTTAGCGCTGCTCAAGTGCTAACCGCTGCTCACGTGCTGCTCACATGCTTACCGCTGCTCACGTGCTAACCGCTGTTCACGTGCTAACCACTGCTCACATGCTGCTCATGTGCTGCTCACGTGCTGCTCACGTGCTAACCACTGCTCACATGCTGCGGATATATGTGAAAATACTGGGTGAAATTGTGGGAATACAGGC
The DNA here is from genome assembly GCA_026774425.1 of Petrocephalus zakoni. Lineage (NCBI taxonomy): Eukaryota > Metazoa > Chordata > Actinopteri > Osteoglossiformes > Mormyridae > Petrocephalus > Petrocephalus zakoni. The sequence continues at coordinate 20,721,612 of JAODKN010000027.1, forward strand.
AGCGACAAGGCTAGCTGAGGAATTTTGACCCCTGATCTCTGTGGTCTGCTCACTAATAAGATAAAATATGGGAACCAACAGGATTTCATTTTTGAAAAAAAATATGTGCTGTAGTGAGGATTCATTTTGGAGCGGACGAATTAACAATTGAGGAAATGAACCAGGCGTTCCTGACCTTACACTAAGTCCGTGACCACAGTCCCATCAGCAGAAAATGAACTTAATTAAAAACTCTCGACTGCAGATTGCATTGCATTGACATCACAGCTAAGTGGTGCAGAGCTACCTGTATCAGAGGCTGGGTGGGTGTAGCCTGCGGTCCTCCGAAGAGGGAGAGTCATGTGACCAGAGTCATCTGTACTGATTTATCCTGCCAGTACCTCCATCTATGTGATATGTATAAATCGCTATTTTCTCTGTTGTTATACTGTCAGTGAGCTGCAAACTGATTTACACCCCGGCTAACAGCTGTGAATGTTCGGCTCTGCCATCACACCCCCCCACACCCTACCGCCAGATTCTTGATTTTTATTTTTCCATTTTGCAGTTTCAGGGCTATCACCACCAACACCCCCTATGAAAAAAGGAAAGTATTGCAAACAAAACAGCTCCCCAGGTCGCCTTTCCACCTGGACACACGCCGCTCACTGAGCAGGTCACTAGTAATAGTGACCATTAGTGACACAAACGTTCAAAGAGCCCCTCTTGGTCACTACACGTCCCTGTTAATAATCACCGATCACCAGGCACAGCTGGCTACTTATATCCGATTTTATAAATCAACCTTTGAAAGCAGCACATGACAGACATTCTGTAGAGGGATCTTTCTTTGGAGCCCTAATGAATGTTGTTTAATTGAAATACTTTTTAACGTTGAATTTCAGACATTCGTCACTTCAGTGGCTTTTGTCAATCAAGGAAGGCAATATAAGGAAGAGTAACAGCAGATAAATTATTGACTTCTCGTAATGGGCTTTGTAATGTTAGCTCGCACCCGAGAGACGGGTTAAAAGCCTATTACAATCCCGTCATTCTCTAGCTATGATTAGTAACTTTGTAATCCTAATGTCGTCTGTCAGGTTTAAGAAACAGGGCAGCACAGTGGTGCAGTGGTTAGCACTCTTGCCTCGTACCTCTGGGACCTGGGATCCAGTCTGTGCCAGGGTTCCGTATGTGGAATTTGCATGTCCTGGGTTGTTCCCTGCCCTGTACCCGTAGGTTTTGGGACAGGCACCAGACCCCCGAGAGCCTGAATAGGACAAGTGGTTACAGAAAATGGATTGGTGGATGGATGGAGGGTTAAATAACAGTTGTTTAGCTGATGTTAAGGACAAAGGCTTTATTCCAGACTTCCTCCAAACCTGGGAACAGCACTGGGCCCATCAGCAAGGCTGTTAAGCCACCAAAATGCTCCAGTGGTGCTGGGTAAATGCTTGATCTTGTGCTCAGACCCCATGCTTCACTCTCATCTGTATAAATGCATGTGTGTATGTCTCAAAGAAGTGCATGAAAATAATCATTCCAGAGTTCCGGAACTTATGTAGTGTAAATGTGAAATAGAGCATCATTTCCTTTTAAGATCAGAGGACTGCATCGTCATGGAGACCCATGTTCGCATGTGACATGTAGTGATGCGTCTGCGAGAGGTAATAGAGAGTAAAGAGGGGATTGTAGAGGTGTTATCGAGAGCGATGCCTCCGGCCGGTCGACCCGTATCTGTGCCTGGAGATCAGAGCGGTACCACAAATGACCCAGGTGACACATCGCATCGTCACATCGCCACGGTAACGCCGGTCGATGTCACCTCGTCAGAACCTCCCAGAGGCGACGGCATCCTTTCATCATTAAATTCTCTTTATCTTTGCTTTCTGCTGTGAAGCTCCCGGGGGAAGGGCTCGCAGAGGTCGGATTTTTGGAAGGGCTGGAAAGCAGGTTGCGGCAGTGTGTGCGCACCGTCAGCTGCATTCCCAGTCTCAGACTCCATGCCTGGGGGACATTTGGGGAAAGCAGAAACCCCTAGAGGTCTCTCTTTTCCAGCTTGTTAACTGAAAGAATACCTAACGGGCCCTGTAAGACCCTGTGCGCAGTCCAGCGGGACTCTGCTGCTGACTGAGCCTGCAGGCCTGTAGGCTTCCAGGGCCAGCTGCTACTCTGCCTCAGCTGCTGGAATTAAATTAGTTTCCAGGTATAAACGCTTCTCGAGGCTGAGATTGGTGCTAGAGGAGCCCCGGGAATAGTGAGAAATAAACTAAAGGGGCCAATTTACAACAATAGAGCTAAAATCATATCTGATTGCTGCAAATCGCTGCTATAATCTTTTCATCGTCCCCTGCTGCTTATAGCAAAGGACTTAAATTTTCACCTAACTTTTCGTTCCTATCCAGAAGTTGTAATGGCAGCCTTTGGGGTGTGGAGCTGTCTCCCTAACCGACGTCTGACCCACTACCCTCTTGCAGAGGGTGGATTGACACAGTGGTTTAGAAATCTGCCACCTGTGATGTCTAACCTTTGAATAACAGGTCCGGTCTGGTCAGGGATGCTATAATTACATCGATCCTTTTAGGAGATGTCTTTTCTAATGCTGTGATTTTTTTTGTTAGAAACCAGCACTGAGAGCTGCTGGTTTTCATAAAACAAAAGGTAAGTAAATGTATCTCCGTGGGCTGCTTTGAAAAGGCGGTGCCCTTTCCGGTGAATTCCTGCATTTCGCCCTTTGTTTCTGTCTGCGGCAGTGGCTTTTAGACCGTAATTAAAGTGGCCTGTGTTTGATCGGCATCCAGGCTGCTCCCTAATTGTTCCCGCATTTGTTAATTCCGTCTGTGGCAGAGCACAGATGCTCGACGCCCTTTTCTGTTAAACCGGGGGCTGTGGCTGTGTGGGCACCTTCAGGGCATCAGTGCGGCACAGGCCCTGTGATGCTGGCACCCGCTCTGGCCAGCAGCCGAACACCATTTCCATAAGAAAGTGTCTTGCGGTAGAAGTCGCATTTCCTATTTCTTACCAGCCAGGAAAGGGTCATGTTGACTCACAAACAGCATTTCATCCCCCTCATATTATTCTGTAGCTTTATCCTTCCTCCATTAACAATAATATTGTAATTTAACAGGTACCTTGTTACGTGTAATGTGTTGGAAAGGCACTGACCATTGGAAGACCGCTGACTCATGTTCAGCTATACTGCAGGTCCGGTTCGGTCTGAAGCTGGCACTACTGAGATGCTTCAGCAGTGTTCTGGGAAGCTGGATGTGATACCGCTCTCTGTTACTAGATTATAGATAGATAGATAGATAGATAGACAGATATATTAGATAGATAGATAGATAGACAGATAGATTAGATAGATAGATAGATAGATAGACAGATAGATTAGATAGATAGATAGACAGATAGATTAGATAGATAGATAGATAGATAGATAGATAGATAGATAGATAAATAGATTAGATAGATAGATCCCAACAGCAGTTCACATTAGCACCACACAGACATTTCATCAGTAACAGAGACATTTAAAGCGTCTGTTGGAGCGGTTTTTGTATTTGCTTTCTGCCTGTGCAGGGATCAGATGGTCAAGGTTCTGCCAGAAATTCTGTGAACCCCCCTGGGGCAGGGAGCAGGGCCAACGCAAGTTATCACCAGGCATTTATATATTTAGTCACTGTGTTAAGTCTTAATCACAGTGACCTTGTCCCCTGTGACAGCTTCAATGCAGATTTGTTCAAAAGCGAAAGGACCACAATTACAGCAATTATATGATTGTGAGGCATAATTATACGTGACAGTGGGAGCGTAAGCCATTCTACAGGGAATTCAGGCCATTTGGGTGTGCAATGATTCTCACAAGATAATAACACGGATTATCCCCGTGGTGGACTCCGCTTCACGGGACAACACTGAGTTTAAGAATAGCTTAGTGTAAGCCTAGCACCATTCACTGACACGTGTGGTTCCTCAGCATCCCAGTCTCCAAGCGTAGCATTAGACACTGTTAGAAATGACCATCGGCATAATCAGAAAGCCGAAGCTATGCGGCTAACTCCCAGAATGTCCGGCACTTCCTCAAAGTCAAAGTGGAAATTAGGACTGACGTGCCAGATCTGAGATTAAAGGACACTCCTTTCCTCCCTCCCAGTACAATCACTCATCCTTTTCAAGTCTTCCTTGTTTACTCATCGGCGGTGAGTGATATTTGCAGAAGTCCCAGTGAGCAGTGTGGCTGTAGTCAGGTGACCGCACCGCACTGGGAGACCCTCCTGGGAACTGCTGTGTCTTTCCGTCTCTGAAGGTCCATTTCTGGCTCTCGCTGTTTGGCACCCTCAACACAGGGAAAGGTCTTGGCTAAGGAAGCAGGCTACCTCTGGTGCAATGCATTGTGGGCATGAGTACTTCCACAAGCCCTAAGCTCTGCCCTGATTTTATTGTTATCGGAAGGAGCTTAGATATAATTACAGACAATTACAAATGCTGCACCAGGTCCCACAGACAGGGAGCAACCCAGTAGGGAAGACAGCAAGTTGCCAGAGAGACGACTTTCCAAGGATTCTCATGGTCAAACTCAGGGCCCCTGAAATCAGGAAAACAGCAGGCCATCGTGGCGAGCCTGGAGACTCAAGTACCCCCCAGCGGGAGTGAGAGACAAACCTGCTGCTAAACACTCTGAATGGATCCCGTCAGTGATTGGATAGCTGGGTGAAACAGCAGTAAGCCGGGTACGGCTTATTCAGAACAAACCTGTGATGTTTATGAGTTACTCTGAAGCACCCTCTAGTGATGTTCCATACAGTGCGAGTCCCCAGAACGACGTCTTCCTGTCAGCAACACAATTTCACCATGGAACACTGGGCTTGCAGGTACCTGGTAGCGTGCTGTTGCTGATTCCACAGTTTTGTCTTTGAGGAACTTGAGGAGAGGGCATCATTGAGGCTAAGATTCCGGGGTAGGTGAGAGTGGCCAGCTCTAACCTCGCCGAAACGGGTCTCACTATGGTCACAAGCAGCACAGACCCACGGTACCGATACCACTAACCTGCAGAGGTCTGCAGAGTGATTTCACCGCTGGACCCTTGAGTTAGGCCCTTAACATCCAATTGCTCCAGACACAGTTTCACCGCTTACTCAAAAAAATGTATGTTGCTTTGGATAAAGAGTCTGCTAAATATGTAAATGAATGTTTCCTCCAAATTTCTGTTTCTCACCAATCTCATTAATCTCACTAAGTAAGGCTGAGTTCTGCCTTCTCATAATCTCTAATTCTTACCCCCCAGTATCCCTCTCTCCTGTCACCCAATCCCATCTGCACCTCCTTCCCCCTGGACCCTGTTTGACCCTGAGAATCCTTGTACTGTAATGTCACCCCAATTACCCGTCCAGCCCTGCTACATGGTAGTGCTCACCATCTTGTCTTATATTAAAATCTACTTCCACAATAAGACCTAGAACTGCTTTTAATTAAACGACCCTGATTACTGCAGAATAAGCCAACCATACTTTCAGTTTGCAGTTTAAGGGCAGGCTCGGTAATTATGCAAATTATTTAATACAGGCCTTACATTCAAAGGCAAAATCACTTAGCTTTTCTGCTCTGTGATCTATATATGTGCTCATTAATGCCTCTTAAATAAGGTTCAAAGTGAAACTGAAACATCAGAATAACGCGTGAAACACAAACCAAAACATGACCCTGTTACTAACACGGGAGCTCGATAACAGCTCTGTTTATGGACATGCCTTATTTACAGAATATTTTCATGTAATTATTGGACGCCACAGAATAAGTCATTAGCTCACGTCCATAAAAAACAGACGTTTACAGTTTAATGGACTTTTATTATCTTTATTAAAGAGTACGCTGAAGACAGTCTGTCACTTTCCCGGGAAGACCCATCAGCCGGATGTGGCTAAGCTCTCCGGGCTGAAGACAGGGATTCCCAGATCGCGGTTTTACCCACCGCCAGGCAGACTGACGTTAATTACTGGGGCGAGAGAGCGGGACTGTAAATCCGTGTTTAATTTCTACTTACATGCTAAGTGCAATACCCTAATAATGGACAGTCAAAGGCACGCGACAGTGTCAGCTTTGGGGAGTAAAAAATATAGGAAAACTGCAGAGGTTTCTATTAAGAACACTGCCGGAATCTGCGATCGCATGGTTGACCTTTAGGCGAAGTGTGAGGTTCTGTTTGCTCACATGACGGCTGCTGGTGGTGGTGGGCGTACAGAGGCAGGGGCGCCAGAGCCCCGGGATGTGATATTTACCCCTGGCCGCATGCCTGCTGCCGTCTCCTTTATGATTCGACTCTGCCCACAGAGAGGATGAAAGCAGATGCCCAGGTAACCCGGGAAGGCTGGTAGGGGGTAAACATCTGGCAGGGAGGCACGCCGACGGGGAATTGTGGGAGAGCGGCAGATGTTCCGGAGTCACAGACCGCACCATCCAAGGTCCTGATTTGACTCATGAGGTGAATGATGTGTCTGTCTCACAAACCTATGGGCCACGGGCCTCCAGGGGACTTTGGCAGTGTTGTGGGATGCTTGGAGAATGAAAAATTATGACCCCACTTGAATGATGGGGGTGGGGGGTGATATGTGATATCACTGGATGGAGGGTTCTGGAAATTGTTCACTAAAGGCTCGGGAGGGGGCCTGTATGACTATGGGGGGAGGCAGCTCCTTGTGTGAGAGAACCCAGATTTACTGCCACGTTTTCGGTTACGTGTGGTTTTATTTGTCTTTACTTAGCGCCTCATGTTTGTTCGCCTCGTAGTAATCAGGCCTTTTGCGTTTTGTTAGCCCTGCATTTCATGGGTCAGGTCCAAAACTTCGACGGCGTTTCTGTCAGTGTCACCCGTACTGTCCACTTCCTGATTGGTGGAATGATCGTTCCTGTTTTAGGTAACATTACCATTTTAATGCAGACATACAAGTACTTTTTTTGCAGAGGTCAGCTCTGGTTTCTGTCTGAAATCCTACAGTATCTGGGTTGAGGTTCCTTTTGGTTATGGGGGTTTTTCCTCTGGTCTAAAACAGAAGCTCACTGTGACATCATGACATCAGTGTGGTCAGTAGGAAATGAGGCTGTGTGAAAAAGGGCTGTGAGATTTTCCTTCAGAGATGTTATCACTGAGACAGCTTACAGCTGTGGTTTTCCAGTCTGACCCACACGGCCGCGGCGGCAGTCGTGAATGTGGGGCCGTGTGGTCAAGGGGCTTCAGTTTCCTGGTCTGGGTTTTATGAACACCTTTTATTTTAATTATAGTAATGCAAGGCTTTTAGGGGTTTGTTTAACTAATGCTAGAAGAGTCTCGCTGAGGCTTTTCATCCAGAATGTGATGAATAATAAAGAAACTTTTCATTAATTATTCAATGAGCAATTTGGTACCTTTTAAAATGTTAAGGTGATTAACTAATGATGGGTAGCAATTTGCTCGTGATTAATTGCAAAAACAAATGTTCTCCAAAAGAGTAGTGATTAAATTACAAGCCTACCCTATTACTACAATAATATTGTGTTCATACATTAGCTAAAATTTGGGAGCATTAACTTTAAGATCTAAATTACATTCTCTGAAAAGTTCTTGAGTTTCTCCCAGAACCCTCTATTCTGCCTTTGCTCACAGTCCTGTGGGCTGTAACTCGAATTAGTTGAGACATAGTGGTTTTGACAAACGTGACCAAAGTCACGACCAGTCGCCTCTTGGTGCAGCTGCTGGAATCAGATCGAGAGCCAGGGAGACGTCTCGATGCGGAAACTGAGGAGCTTCGTTGCCACCTGACAATGCAGATACTTCACTTGGTTTTTGGGGGGGTGCAGGATAAAATCAAACCATCAGCGCTATCTCATCTGTTTTGCCATCAGCTCTTACTTCCCTTCATCTCTGCTGTCACCCGACCATCCATCCATCCATCCACCCACCCATCCGTCTATCCATCCACTCACCCATCCGTTTTTCCATCCATCCACCCATCCATCTATCCATCCTTCCATCTATCCACCCACCCATCCGTCTATCCATCCTTCCATCCATCCATCCACCCACCCATCCGTCTATCCATCCATCCACCCCCCACCCACCCACCCATCCATCCATCCTCCCACACATCCGTCTATCCACCCGCCCGCCTGCTGCCCCTCCCATGTACGGGGTTGCCATCCCTTCCCAGTCGATGTAGATCCCGCTCGATCTCCCTTCCCTCTCTATTCCTTTTTTCCCAGCCCACTATAACTCTCACTGCTAGTCATTCCCTGTCAAAAATCTCAGCAAAGAAGCGGGATCTCTGCTAATCCTGTCGCCGATTACGTTAATTAATTGCCCCCCGGCCTTCCATCCATTTTGCATAACCTCTTATCTGCATTACGACTTCCATAATAATCATCTGCATTATAAAACTGCAGAGATAATAGTAGTCTTTATGTGTCTTCATGATATAATTTCTATGAAGGTAGCTGATCTAGATTGCAGTTAGGTGGCTGATTTCCCATGTTCACGCTCTGCCGAGCTTTAGATAAGGTTACGTTATTATATCATGTTTTCTCACTGAACTGACAAGTGAATTGATAGATAAACTACCAACAGTGTTTTGTATATTCTCCATCTATTTACTATCGATACTATTTATCTGTGCCTTTACTGCTTTGTACAGGGACAGGTTTTACATTCTCCAAACTGGCCCAACCGACAATGGCCTGGCACCCAGGGTTCTATCTAGCCCCCCCCCTGTGATGTTCAGCCCCGCCTTTCGTGCCTCATCCCCTGTTTTGCCCTCTGGCGGGGCTTAATTGGCCACTCCTGATCCTCATTGTCTCTGCCCG
>JAODKN010000027.1:20736293-20751927 GCA_026774425.1 Petrocephalus zakoni
CCCCCCCCCCCCCCCCCCCCCCCGGGCCCGGTGGGGGGGGGGGGGGGGGGGGGGGGGGGGGGGGGGGGGGGGCATTTGCAGTGGTAATCAGCTTTTAGCCCAATGATGTGAGCTGGAACGGAGAAGCAGGGGGGCAGCAGGAATAGGCCAGGGGCGGGGAGGCTTTGGGAGGACCTGGGGGTGGGAGGTTTAGGGAGGACCTGGGGTAGAGGAGGTTTAGGGAGGACCTGGGGGAGAGGAGGTTTAGGGAGGACCTGGGGGTCAGGGAGGCTTTGGGATGAGTATGGGTGGTATGGTCCAGTTGCACAGAAACCTGAAATTCTCAGGTTCAGAATGATCCTCGCCATTATACCTGCACAGTTTTTGTTTAACACAGATGGTGCATGGCAGCTTCCCTCGAGATGCAGATGTTACGTCATGGAGCACCTGCTGCTCTCAGGCTGCATTAGAGAGGTGTCAGTCCGGTCATGCTTGGCAGCCGCCATCCAGCTACCTCAGCCAGGACACTGCTGACACATCCAGCCCTCATCCTCCCCCTGGGTGCTGCTGCTGTCACCGGCAGCTACCGGCCGGTGATGAAGCGTCACCGCCCCCGGCTGAGAGCGGGGGCTAATTCTATTCGAGTGCCTCCTCTCGCACCCCCTGGGGGGCTTCGCAGGGCCGGCCGAGGGCGTGGGTCTGCCGTTTGCCGATAAGAGCGGATCCGGCGGACTGAGCTGAGGGGGGGGCAGGAGACGGCTACATGAAAAGCTGAGGCGGGCAGCAGGACAAGGAGGAAGAGGAAGGTGTGATGCCTGAGGACCCGCCCCCAGGCGATGGGAAGCACCTTTTATCCATGATCCCCGCCTCAGTCGCCACAGCCGTGACCTCGCAATAATCGCTCCAGCAAGGTGCTATCATCCAAAATCACCTCCCCAAAATCCATCACAGCGGGGCCTTAACATCTGACCCTGGAAGGTGCCCTTTAAAAAAACATGACCGTCATTTATCTGACACGCCAACCTGTTTGGATTACGGTTGCTTAGAGACTTTTAGTGCCTGCTAATTTCCAGTAGCCGGCTGTCTCTGAGGGGCTTGTGGGAAGGTAAAGACCAGCGGTAATGGTCCCGGCGGCTCGTGGCCAGTCCTGGCACACCACGCCGCCACACCCCCTAAAAGTGAGACCAGGAGTCTCACGGATAGCAGAGAATGCACTATAATTATCAGCTGATTCCCACCTGACACGACTAGTGGGCCCCCGAGCTCCTCCTAGTTCTAACCCCCCCCCCCCATTTCCAAACGGCTTTCAAACTCATTCCCGGTATCCCAGGTAATAAACGAATCACCACTTGGCTCCCCCCAAATTCTGAGAGTGTCACAACAGCTCAGACAGAGAGCTGGTCTCTTGCCTACATTTTTTATTTCCAGCTTGGGGAGATCATCGGGAAGTTCAGGCATAAAGGCTCAGAGCCATAGATCACAAGATCATCCAAGCGTCTGTGGCCACCATAACATGACTGCCCAGTGCTGTGTTTTGCAAATGACAGTTTCGTAACACAATGCCGCAGACGTTGCAGCAGACGACTGCGGCACTGCGCGTGCGTCTGCATGAACCTGCGCTACCCTTTTGTTTGTGAAACAGTCAGAAGAAAATATCCCCACGAAGGCGAGTGAGCGGAGAACCACATACTGGGAACTGGGGGAAAAATGAAAAAGACAGATGCTGTTTTTTCAACATGATAGCTTCATCTGGTTTTTCAAAAAATTAAGAGGCAGGAACATTTTGTTGGTATGTTGGTGTTCATCTGTTTCAGGATTTGGCTGGTTAGGGGTCATCACTTGCATTAACGCCAGCCCATGCCCCAGCGTCTGCGTGTCTCTGCATGTGTGAGATGCACTGAGGAAGCCGCCCTGCACATTGAGCTGTCAGTCTGCCACCTCTGGCAGGGCCAGAGACTCTCCAAGCCCCTTCTACGAGACTCTCCCAGGGTAGCTGTCGGCTGTCGCTGCTCTGTGGTCCGTGTTCATTCTTACATTTTTTTTTATCTAGTAGTCACTTTTATCTAAATCTTTTTTTTTTAAGAGAAAGCAGAACGAGACAGTCCCTGGAGAAATTGTGGGTTAAGGGCCCTGCTTCAGGCACCAGTGCTGGGGGGTCCAATGACTCTGCCAACCAGGGGATTCAAACTGGCAATCTTCTGGTCACAAGAACAGTGTCCTAACCTACTGAGCCATTGATATTACACTACCACCCAGTCATTCATATTATGATTATTATTTATTATTTATTATATGAACTTGGTGTATTTAGACAGGAGCGGCAGTGATGCAGATGAAAGGGCGCTGTTCATCATCCATTGTTTAGCCTGTGCGAATGACGGACAGCTTTTTCATTGCAGCTGCTCCTGTAGAACAGCCCGGAATGTCACTGGGATAAGATGCTATTGTGATTAAGGTCATATTTATGGGTCTGCATATAAGCCATCCACATATTTATGAGTCTCCTCACCCTGCCTAATGGCTTCTGAAGAGTCCCGCCTCTGATGCTCCAGAATGCTGCTGCGCCTTCAGCTTTAATTGATTGGTGTAGTGGCTGTAATCGCTGGATCCCTCCCACTACCAGCCGGTGGCAGATGTTTGCAGCTGCTTAAGAGCGATGCCGGGGGGGGTGCTTCTGAGGCCACTGCCGTCCCACTGCCATAAGAACATGATCAGAATGAGAACATGCTGAAAGAGAGCGGCAAAGATGTGCACTGTATTTGCGTATGAGGGCAGAGGTGGGGTTAAGGACTTGACCTATATGCCACCTGGCTGCTCTGAAAACTCATTAGATGAATGACTTCCAGACAAAAGCCTGAAGTGAAAGGCGCTATATCAGAACCTTCACTTATGATATTCAGGCTCTCGCGGTCATAAACTGGCCTCCTGGCCGTTAACAAGTGACAAGATCATTGATCCCTAAGCCTCCTCCAGCGGCCGCCAGGTGCCTTGTATCCGTGACGACAGCCTTTTCTGAGAGGATGATAATTTGAGAGGCTGGAAAACAGGCCATCTGATCCAGGCACTAAAGTGGTGAGGTGAGGCGCTTTGAGGTTCCCATGGAATCACCTCTCAGTGCTTAGCGACTCCGTCACAGGAGGTATCCAGAGCGCTCTCTCGGATCGTTTGATGCTGCTCTTCACGAAGATAGCAAAAACAGCCTGCCGGCGCAGCCTCCAGCTGAGTGGCTCTGTATTTATGGAACTGGAACGGCCTTATAGCTGATGTGAGGAATGCCCCCTGATCGCCGTATTTAAATCTGGACTATGGATAATCATGTTAACCCGGCTTATTTTTAGTTTAGCTCCCAGTAAATATCATAGCTGCTATTTCATTGCCAGTACTGACCTGCTAAGCCTCTCTCTCACTCTTGTTGTAAGGCCTTCTGCCCTGACTCACTAGCACCCCCTGCTGATCCCCACTGGCTGTGCTCTTACAGAGCGTAGTAGAAGACCACTGCCTTTTTAGATTTGCTTCTGATTTATTTGGGCATCTACCTTCCTGTAGGGGGCGCCAGCAGCCAGTTGGCCTGGTGCCCCCAGAGCAGGGGTAGGGAACCAGATCCATGGAGAGCCGGTACGGGCTTTTGGGATGACTTTTGAATCAGCCAATAAGACTGGGTCCCCAGGACAGGAGCTGACAACCAATGCTTTCTTATTGGCTGATTGAGAGGTCATCCCAAAAACCCACACTGGCTCTCCATGGACCAGGTTCCCTACCCCTGCCCCAGAGGGTCAGTTTCCTGTCCTCCGTTGCCTTCCTTTCCTCCACTGCTTTTGTTTCGCCTCCCCCCTTTTCTCCTCTTGCTTTTTTTTTCTCCCACGTAGATGTTTAATACTGTATCTCTGTCGCTATTGCCTCGTCCATCTGTGATGCCGTTAAGCTTCGTTAAGAGCTCTGGGAGATGGGAAAGGCGCTATGCTCAGATAAATAAAGAAGTGAATAATCTGGGCGCTCTTCGAAGATTAAACGACTTCGGGCAGCTCTGGCCCGACCCTCTTCCATCTCTGACAGCGTGATGAAGTCGTCCCCCGTAATGGCCGCCCTGGAATGCTGAATCCCCACTTTCATGGCCCGGACCTCCAGGATCTACGTCTCCGCTGCCAGTCTGACTCCCCTTATGGTCACCAGGGTATTCATTAAACATTTTCACATGTTCCTGGTGGTACGAGGAGGAGGGGAACATGAAGAGGTTGAGAAGATGACTCTAATTAGCGAGACGGATCAGGCCTGAGAGAAGGTAGCCGTTAGCGCCGGATGGTCACTGTGACACTGCGTGGAGGATCTTTGGAAGTCAGCCTGTTGGTGATGTCTGTCTCAGGAGACTGTGGCCAGGTGTAATTATTCAAAATGAAAGTACATTTGCCGTTTCCCATCAAGCTCCCCCCTTTGAAGACATCACCACTGGAGTATTTGAATGAATGAATGAATGATTTTAATTAGCTCAAGTGCCGATATGCCGACTCTGACTGGCAACCTTCTGAGGCATAAACCACTGAGGTGCACAGCGCCCCCTAATGCCCCCCCGTGACTTTGCCTGGCTTGGTCCTAGGGCATTTTCTCATTGAAAACCCTGCTCTCTCTCCTTCTGTCTTTCTCTCTCTCTCTCTCCCTCACCATGTCTTTGCACGCCCGCCACTGCCTGATAATTACCTCGCCCGGTAATTATGATGGATTGCCAGTGCTTCGGGGCGGTCCAGGGAACGTGCCGTCTCGCTCATGGCAAATCGCTTGCGAGATTTCGGGCCCCACATGTGTGCGAATCGATGCACCCTGCCCATTGATCTGGGAGGGGATGTTTTTATGGGGGGGGGGGGGCTCCGTCAGGTCGAGTCTGCCACTCCTCCTGTCTCCTGTCTCTGAAGGTTATCCCCTTTACAAAGTCTCTCTCTCTCTCTCTCTCTCTTTCTTTCTCTCTGTCCAACACTCCTCCTTCTCCCCCGACCGACCCGGCAGACTCCCTCTTCACATATCGCCACTGATCACTTTATTCTCTTATTTTCCTTCTGCCCACCCTGGCCTTGTTGGTTTGGGTTGGACAGCAATGGCAGACTGGCCCACTGTTGCTACTCCCTGTCCTTTTCAGATCAGTACTGCTGTGCTCCTCTGGCTGGTCTACTAAATCCACCCAGCCCTGTTTATTTCAGCCCGTGTGTCTGAGGTCACCCTGCTTTCTCTTTGGTGCTCATGTGACATAGACACCCACAGTCACATGACTGCACCCTCCAGCGCCTCCTGCCCTCAGATGAAAAGGCTCCTTGGTGCCATCCCCCGCTAACTCTTGTTCATTCATTGAGGCGGCTGCATGTTAGCATTCATCCCCCCGAATAAAGGAACCTCTATCCTCTCTCCCTTCCTTCCGTTTCTTTCTGTCTCCTTCCACCCTTTTCTTTGTTGCCATGCGAGTTGAACCAGCACCGGGATGACCAGCAGATGCCCCCTTACTCCGCCTGTCAGAATCACCCCAGCCACACCCCCATGGAGATGGAGGGGTCTCTCCTGGTCCAGTAGGATTCATGGGCTGTTACTGCCGCTGATTGAAGGCATTCGCGGGGCCATGTAGCCGGTGTGCGGGTGGATGGGGTCGCTGAAGGCTCTGCGGAGAATAGCTGCCGGGCTCCCGCAAACATGGCCGCGGCGCCATGTAGCCGGTGTGCGGGTGGATGGGGTCGCTGAAGGCTCTGCAGAGAATAGCTGCCGGGCTCCTGCAAACATGGCCGCGGCGCCAGGGTGTGTTTCTTCCTGCCAAAGCGGCCAGTGCTACCGCCAATCGCTTTAGCACCTCGGATCCTATACAACCGCGGTTCTGACTACTCACCCAGATCTCAGGCCTGACCTCAGGTTCAAAGGGCAATGTTGGTGGATACTGGTGTCACCTCCAGACAGTGACGGGACAGGTGGAGAGGGTAGCGCACAGGGCATATGAGCGGAGGTGTTCATCTCAGGATATGGGTGCGTTTTTGGTATGAACAGCACTGGGAGCTGAACAGGACTTCATATCGCTGCAAAGCTGGGAATTGCTGTCAGCTGCATTCTTATTCGCTGAGACCTGTTAACTATTTAGTTACAACAACTAACCCTGATCACATGACTCAGTTGCCCTTGATATTTCACTCAGGGATGACTGTGGCCGTGATCTGACGTTTACAGAAAGGATTAAACCAAGCAAAGCCTTTGGCCTCCTCTCGGAGCCGTCACACGCTGGTCACATGATCAAAGGCACCATCTTGTTTCACATACCTCCAGCCAGGCTCCTGCTTCCACTTAACGGGAAATTTGAGAATAAGCACAAAGGCCCATCCGTGCAAAATAAGAAATAAGTTAACTGCCAGCTGCCGGCAGCAGGGACCAGGTTTGTTGTAAGTAACTTTTTCCATAATTAGTGGCAGATAACAGCAAAGGATAGTCGGAACAAGGGTCAGCATCAATTCCCACCCTCCGGGCTGCATGCGGAGAACGATTAAATGATGCTGATGGTGATAGCCGAGGATGGCATGGCCCGCCTGGCCCCATGTGGACACTGGGCCAGGGTACCCTTTACAGCTCTGTGTTCAGCGTCAAATGTCCATGCTCATTCCGATTAGAAACTGATTTAGAACTGATCTCTTCTAGAATTAATGAGGCACACATGTGGGAATCAGGGTCCATCTGAGGTGGAGAAGGTGCCTACACCCCCCCCCCCCGATGACATGCTGAGCACTTTGGCTTCAGTTCCCAAATATCCTTCTGCCTACACTCTGCCCCCCACCCCCTAGGCATATCTTGGCACCCAACGGGACAAGACGGACATTCTAGTGTACATACAGTCATTCGCCTGCCTTTGTGCCTCCCATGTGGTACTTTACCAGTCAAACTCTGGAAGTCCCTTATGAACCCTGGTCTGAGAGACGGCCTCAGCGTATTGGTGTTTGTATACCTATCCCTGAATGTCCAAGCACTATATTAATGTTTTATAATGTGAGCAATTTCACATTCACCTTCAAATGATTATATAACAATATAAAATATTTCATATAATTACTGCGCTCAATGAATGTGAATCAGTCTGACCTGGATCAGCACTTATCCAGATGTTTGTGGGCGGCCTGCCTCCCAGGGTCGTCTTTATCAGCAACACCCATAAATGTCTCTCAGAATGTGCAAATGGACCTGATTTTCGAGAAAATTAGCTGGATTTCGGCAGGATGTTTGGGATGTTAGCAAGGAAATAGCTAAAGGTGCATTGTGGGAGCTCATGCAAGGAATTGTGGGTGTAGTGGAATTTGATTGTCCTCTCTTCTTCTTCCCAGCAGCTGGTTCCCGCACATGATCTACCATGGACAAAGTGCTGCACGGCCTCCTGCTCTTGGGTACAATAGTCACGACAGCCCGCGCCTGCCCCAAGTACTGCGTCTGCCAGAACCTCTCTGAGTCCCTGGGCACCCTGTGCCCGTCCAAGGGGCTGCTCTTCGTGCCACTGGACATCGACCGGCGGACCGTGGAGCTCCGGCTGGGGGGCAACTTCATCATCAAGGTGACCCAGCAGGACTTTGCTAACATGACGGGCCTGGTGGACCTGACGCTATCACGCAACACCATCAGCTCTATCCACCCGTTTTCCTTCGCCGACCTGGAGACGCTACGCTCGCTGCATCTGGACAGCAACCGACTGACAGAGATTGGGCCCGACGACCTCCGGGGCCTCCTCAACCTGCAGCACCTCATTCTCAACAACAACCAACTCAGCCGCATCTCCAAGGAGGCCTTTGATGACCTCATGCTGACCCTCGAAGACCTGGACCTGTCCTACAACAACTTGCGAGCCATGCCCTGGGACGCAATTCGCAAGATGGTCAACCTTCACCAGCTCAGCCTCGACCACAACCTCCTTGACCACATTGCCGAGGGCACCTTTGCCGACCTCGACAAGCTGGCGCGCCTCGACCTCACATCCAACCGGCTCCAGAAGCTGCCACCGGACCCTATCTTTGCCCGTTCCCAGAGCAGTATGGCGCTGGCCACGCCCTACACACCCATGCTGTCGCTGAGCTTTGGGGGAAACCCCCTGCACTGCAACTGCGAGGTCCTGTGGCTGCGTCGACTTGAGAGGGAAGATGACATGGAGACCTGCGCTTCCCCTCCCAACCTGAAGGGGCGCTACTTCTGGTATGTCAGGGAGGAGGAGTTCATCTGTGAGCCACCCCTCATCACCCAGCACACTCACAAACTGCTCGTGCTGGAGGGCCAGACCGCAAGTCTGCGGTGCAAGGCCGTCGGAGACCCCATGCCAGTCATCCACTGGGTAACCCCCGATGACCGGCTTATCAGCAACTCGTCACGGGCGACGGTGTACGAGAATGGAACGCTGGA
Source organism: Petrocephalus zakoni (assembly GCA_026774425.1). Taxonomy (NCBI): domain Eukaryota; kingdom Metazoa; phylum Chordata; class Actinopteri; order Osteoglossiformes; family Mormyridae; genus Petrocephalus; species Petrocephalus zakoni. The sequence continues at coordinate 20,744,661 of JAODKN010000027.1, forward strand.
CATCTTGATCACCACGTCGAAGGACTACGGCACCTTCACCTGCATCGCGGCTAATGCAGCCGGGGAGGCCACCGCATCGGTCGAGCTGTCCATCATCCAACTCCCGCACCTCAGCAACGGCACTGGCCGCACCTCCCAGCCCAAGTCCCGGCTCTCCGACATTACCAGCTCCACCAAGACCAGCAAGGGAGAGACCAAGACCGTACCTGAGAAGGCCGTCTCCGTATCGGAGGTCACCGCCGTCTCCGCGCTCATCAAGTGGGCAGTCAGCAAGGCGGCACCCAAAGTGAAGATGTATCAGCTTCAGTACAACTGCTCTGACGATGAGGTGCTCATCTACAGGTAAAGTGGCTACCTATAGATGAAGGGGGGGGGGTTCTCATGTCATGCAAAGTGCCCTCTGGTGGTGATTCTGTGAAAACAATGACAGGTTACTCATCGTTTCAGGTACTGCTGGTTCTTCTATGATAACACAATGTCACGCAGGATCTTTCATTCACCGCACTGAATATTATGTCAGAGACGTTAACAATCCATGAAGCAGATCCTTTAGCATGGTGCAAGGAGGGTTTTAAAATGAATGTGGAAACCAGCCAGCAAGGGAATCCAATTACTGGCATATTTTTACTTAATGTATTAATTTGAAATCTTCAGAATGGCTCTGTGTTGCTAAAGGGTAACCCTTTAATAAAAAGGTAGCATTTACTCTCACACGCTTGCATTAGATGTGGTGATGTGCTACTGTGCCTTTATGGCCAGTCTACTTCCAAAAACAGCTAGGATGTCGATGCTAGATATTTCCCCAAAGACTAGAGAAATGATTCCAAAAGCAGAAATATGTTTTGTGCAGACGAGTGAGTCACTGTGTGTTAGCAAAGTCCTGACACAATGTCAAATATCAAATGCCATTGTTATCACTGCAAATTACTGTCAAGGGCAGAGCATCTGCGTTTGGGGCTGCTGTCAGAGCAGAGGAAAGGCCACACAGACATGCCGCAACTGGCCTCCGAGAGATGTTGCCCATCTCATCCTTCTTTTATATCAGAGCAGCTGAGTGTGATGAAGGGGTTCCCAAAGGCTTTGCCCCCTGGGATATTCAAATGAGCGAGGTGGTGATGCAGGCAGTAGCGAATCAGATTCAGGGGGAATTTCACATTCCAACTTTGCTGTCCAGTATCAAGGATAAATGCTTTTCTGGCACAGATGCATGACTGAGCCATATCCCAAGGTACCGCTTCCTGCCCAGGAGCTGTAGGGCTTGGTGCTATGCCTGTATCTCACCTTTGCTGCAGCACACGCCGATAAACAGTGAGAAATGTGCGTATCAACCAGCAGTCCATCTACAAATTTTTCATTCATTCAACAAACATGGCCAGCGTACGTGGACAATATTTAGTGATGCGTGCAAAGGATCATTTGTGCTCCTCTACCAACTCGGGTGTAATTTTTGTTACATTCATATAGTTAAATATCTGACACCTAGTTACTAACCCCCAGACTGTGAAGGAATGCCAGTTACCGTGTATTAGAGTTGCTCCATGCAATCTGTTGAGAACTGTTATGAATGCGTATTAAGCAATTACATATTCATTTAAAAACCGTACTTAAATATCTAATTATCAGTTACCCAAATGCAGTCACTGAGTGTTTACAGCGACTACTTTGAGCCGCGTGGGCTCCTGGCTCAGTCGAAAGCATGTCATATCCCCTGCTGAGGCGTGATGCCAGAACTCCATATGCCAAACTTCTGCATGTGCAATAGTAGAACACTGAATCCAACCCTAAAGAACTTTCTCATGATTCATTGATTTTATTTTGGAGTATGGAAAATGAAGATTTTTCTAACTTCCCCTCCAAACAGCTCATCTCTCTGGGGAGGAAAAGCTGGCGGTCGGCTCTATGCCCCCATCCCCCATACAATGTTCCTGTTCCTTTGGAGGTGTTCTTCTGCCAGTGCAAATAGGTTATTTATCCCTTACATATGAGTAATACAGACTGCTTTATTTCTTAAATAATATAAATTCAAGTTCTGATCTCCTTGTAGGATTTTGAATCAGAATATCCTACTTTTTTTTGTTTTTTTGGCACTGAACAATTGCAATATTGAGGTTCCGCACAATCCAGAGATGAAACGATAGAGTGTCTCTTTCTAAAAGCTCTGATTTCCAGGCGGGGCCTTGGGAGGGTGTATGAGAAAGAGAACCTGGGCCTGACTTACTGTACAAACAGTCTGTTTACCGCCCCCCCCCCCAACAATATCAGTGACAATTGTGGCAGTGATAGCATGTGAGATAAACAGTGTCTCGAAAGGAGCCAGAAATCCCACAGCACCATCGCAGGGTTAGGGCTTTGACGGTCTGTCATTGAGTATGTAATCAGGCTTGCGTGTATCGTAGTCAGTCTGGGATATTTTTGTAAATGCTGCGATTGGTGCAGCTTATTGTGGGAAAGCCTGTGGCAAGATAATAAGGGTGAGGGGGGTCATTTTGGAGATGGGGGGGCGTGTTAAATGGGAGAATAACAGATTGAGGGTCAAGTCTCAGATCAGACCTGAGCCGGGTTCTGCTAACCCTGCCCCCTCTGATGGTTGCAGGATGATCCCGATGACAAGCAAGGCCTTCCTGGTGACTAACCTGGTGTCGGGGACGCAGTACGACTTGTGCGTGCTGGCCATCTGGGACGACACGGCCACCACGCTGACGGCCACCAACGTGGTGGGCTGCGTGCAGTTCATCACCCGCGACGACTTCCCGCGCTGCCAGTCGCTGCACGGCCACTTCCTGGGCGGCACCATGATACTGGCCATAGGGGGCGTCATCGTGGCCACTCTGCTGGTCTTTATCGTCATTCTCATGGTACGTTACAAGCTGTGTAGCAGCGGGCGGTCCGGCAAGCTTCCCAGTGTCAGCACCACCTGCTCGCAGACCAACGGCGGCCAGGCCGGCAGTGCCCGCGGCGGTCTGCCGCCCCCCCCAAAGCCGCGACTGGTGGTCCGGGACGAGCTCATGGAGTTCAAATGCAGCTCTTTGCAGAGCAGCCCATCGTCCTCCTCTGGCTCTCTGGGCAGTCAGCAGGGTGACGCAAACGGCCTACGGGGGGGCGACACCGCCCCCTCTCGCAAGTGGAGGCCGGCGGCCCCCAAGGCTCGACCCAACCTGGACCACCTGCTGGGTGCCTTTGCTTCGCTGGAGCTCCGGGGCCAGGGCAGGGACCCGGGGCCCTCGGGCACAGCTGCCAGCGCCAGCCCCCGGCTGTCGGACAAAGAGCCCCTCCTGGGCCGCGTGGACTCCAAGCTGAGCCGGCTGCTCACGCTGCCCCTAGAGGCCAAACCCAAGAGGAGCCACTCCTTTGACATGGGCGAGTTCACCACCACGCAGTTTTGCAGCTACCCCAGGCGGATTGGCAACATCTGGACTAAAAGGAGCCTCTCCGTCAACGGCATGCTCCTGCAGTACGACGAAGGGGACGGGGACGGCAGCAAGGTCACCTTCGAGAGCTCCGAGTGGGTCATGGAGAGCACTGTCTGAGGCCCCGGGGCCACAGGCCAGGTGGCCCCGACGGACGATTCCGGAACTAAAATCGCTGCTTAGATGGGGCCGCCTTACTCTTGTTCTGCATGAAGTTCATTGGTGTGAATACTGTCGTCTTTCTGTCTTGTGAACAAAAATATCAAAACGCCTGCCCGCAATTGGCTAGCTGGCTACATGTGGGCGTTCTGAGAAGATTCCGGATATGTGGTTTGCGGGGGGATCACGATGACAGGAAGGGATATGAAAATATCGCACAAAATATGGAAACAAATATACTCCTTTCGTTAAGGAAAGGCTCGTGGATAACGTGAATGAATATTGTGACTCTGGAGTTGCGAACATACTTACAATGAAAACAGGAAGGAGCCGACGGGAATGTTAGCTGACCAGCGGAAGGACATAGGACATGTCCCTGGGGAAGTGTGGCAGGAGGCCTGGCTCGTCCCCCATGTCTCCCCACCGTCGGGCAAATGCTTCTGAGATCTTCGTACCCAAGGAAACTCAGCCCTTTGGGGCAATATTTTAAAATACAAATTGCGTGTAATGAATTACATTTTTTTATTTTTTTATTTCAGAGGTCAATTGTACATTCGTTTAGAGATTATTATTGTAGGAATCAGCTTTTTTGCAAAACAAAACAGGAAGTGGAGTTTTATCATTCCTCCTGCCCCGGTTTAATCTATCACACACACGTCCCTCCATCTGCCACATAATACATTTTACTGTTACATTTGATTTTATTCTATTTGTTTTTCCCATAATACTCTGCTACTTGTCCTCGTTTAACAGTCGTTGAATAACATCTCTCTACTATAATTCACTGTAACTGCATTTTTTCAGCCTAAAATGAAAAGTTTTATTTATTTATTATCACTGACTACGGTGTTAGTCCCTCCTGCTGCAGAACTCGTGTCTCCGAAAAGTGGAGCGATGCTTCTGGAAAGCACCGGAAGGTGCATGGATTAAGTCGCCGGTCACTGCCGAGGACACAAACAGGCGCAGTGACCCAAGGCCCCCTCTGAAAAGAAGAATCACTCAAAAGATGCACGGTGCTGGAGAGCCGTGGCCCTCATCCACGTCTTATTTAAAGCCTGTGGCTTTAAGAAAAAAGTGCAGGAATTAGTCCTCAGCTGCTCGTGCTTGGTAAGAGACAAAGAGAAGGTGACTCCATTCGCGTTATAATCTAAAGGGGTGAGAACCACTGGATGGGCATTATTCAGATCTTATTCATGAAAATACTGTGAGTTACACAAAAATGCCTAAATTATCCCTGATTCAAATAATACATTTATAATAGTCATTATTTTTAAAATTTTACTGATTACAACTCAACCCCCTATCCCCCCTCCCCCCAGCTTGTTACCTTGACCAGTGTTTCGTTAAAAAGAATATATCAATGGATGTTGGTTGTAAAGGTCAAAAACACAGTTCTTTTTTTTGTTAATACATCGATTCATTTCTGTATTTGACTGTGGTTTTCAATTCCAAGTTTCGAGGTCACTCCAAGGTCACTCATTGATTGACACACCTTTGACCTTTGACCTATAATCCTAACCCTCCTGATGACACACCCATGCGGCCTCTTGCCTGGTGTCCTGCTCTTTAACCGTACATTTTTTTCATCACTCCCCATGTGTTCCTTATCAATGTACTTTTGCCATATTTTGTACTATAAATCAGTGAGAATGTACCGTGCTGGGAAAATGGACATTAGTACTTCTTGTTCAGAGGAGGTGAGGAGATGTGTGTCTGTATTGTTCACACATTTGAGTGCACTTGAGCCAACCTCATCGTGTTTCTCAGCTGCGGTTGTAGGGAAAAAATGTTTCTGTGGTCAAGCCTCCTTTTTTTGCTACAAAAATGATAAATATGAAAATTCCTAAAACATTCCCGTGTTGGTATTATTATTCATTTTATGTCAAAGGCTTATTTGTGGTGCATATTTTCTTTATGTCTGTCCCTTGCTGTTTTCGATCTTTTCAAGATTTTCTTTTTAAAGCTCATTAGTGTGGATCTAAATGCTTCTCCTTTACGACCTCCGAGAGCCTTAAGCCCTGGACAGCGAGCCAAACTGTCAGCGTGAGCAGGACTGGTATTCTGCTTCCTGGGACCCCGCTTAAAAAGTCGCTTGTGCGCCCCCAGACCCCAATCAAATGTATCAGCTAGCTGGTAGAGTCAGAAGACTCTACTAAATAAGGGATGTGTTTAATTGATATTGAGTGTAGTGACTACACTGTGCTGTTTGATAGGCAGTAAACACCGCTGCTGAGCGTAAGTCTAGGTGCCACCAATGCATTAGCATGCTTGCACAGGTTTCCAGGATATAGCTCACTGGAACTACTGCTGGCATTTGAGCTCAGTGGGAAGCATGCTGTGCCTCTTCACGCATAGGCTAAGGGCTAATCTCCAGCATCTGCTTTCGTTGTTGATGCGAGGACCACACGTGAACCTTCGCCAGGCCTTACAGCAACTTAGCCCTCAAATCCTCGAAAGAACTGTGTGTCCCTCAGAAAAGCAGCGACTCTCCCCGTGTACCTTAAGCTGCCTTTAGCGGCTAATTGCTCAGAAGCTTTCAGAAGCATAACAAAGCTGCTTTCCCCTCCCTGTGTACGTGAGCAGCCTTCCTCAGTAAGTCAGATCAAACTGAAGTACTGAAGCTGGGTAATCATGGTCATAGGAGCAAGGGGACGACAGGGTAAATTGTATGCCATGGGCGTGACAGGAGTCGCGATTTACTGCAGTTCCCCCCGTACATCATATAGCAGTTTGATTTGAGTGGGCCATGGTCAACCAACCTCAGCAATGTCCTTGTTAGAAATCAAGGAGGCAAGCCATTGGCCCTGACTAAGAATAACGTTTTAATTCGCATAATCTGTCACAAAGGTGCCGGCTGAGCCAATGCACACGGTGCACGTGGCGGCCTCCCTTTCAGCGTGCGGCATCCACACCAGGCCAGTGTGCAGAGCAGAGCAGAGCCTGAATCATGCACATTTGAAGCTAGTCCTTTACACCTCCTCTGGTCTGGGCCTACTTCAAAATGGGAAATATTGAGCAATAAATTTACAACTGGAGATGTATGGTCTTCTGTATTTATCCATCGGTAGATGGAAAATGATCTATAATCTGTTTCCAGTTTCAGCTCTCCATCCTGATTTACAGCACACAGATTCACCTGTGCCCGTCCTTATATACCAGTACCAGCCCTTAGCTTACTCTTAGTCTTAGCTAATTCCCTACCTCACCTCACTTGGTCAAGCAGCTAAATATATCTACCTCCCCCACCTTGACGACTAATCTTAGCAGGACTGGAAGTAGGCCATACTTCATACTTGGGTACCTAATGATATTTGTTTAAGTCTGTCATGTGCCTTGTCTAAGGGTCTTCGCTCTATGACTTCAACCCCATAGACAGTTGTGACTAACCTCTCTGACTACCCTTGAGAACCATGGACATCTGGGTCTCTCACTGACCTCAACAACCATGAACATCTCTGTCTCTCCCTGACATCAACAACAATGGACATCTCGTGTCTCTCATTAACCTTGACAGCCATGGACAACTGTGTCTCTTGCTAACATCAACAACCATGGACATCTGTCTCTCACTGACTTTGACAACCTTGGACATCTGTCTTTCACTGACCTTAACAACCATGGACATCTGTCTCTCACTAACCTCGACAACCATGGACATCTCTGTCTCCATCGCTAACATCAACAACCATGGACATCTCCAT
>JAODKN010000027.1:20793135-20808251 GCA_026774425.1 Petrocephalus zakoni
TTGGTGGGGACATTTCAATGGTCAGAGGATATTGGTGGGGACACATCCCCTCCGTCCACCCTAAATCTACGCCCCTGCAACCACCCCCAAAACTGTCCTTCTCTAGAATCAGGTGAAAACAGTTAAACATGGCTGCCATCCACACAGCGTGCTCGCAATGTAGACCTGAGTTTCCACATCTACATTTAATGTAATTCCAACGTTCAACAAAAGATAAGGGGGTGCAAATCACAGCCCACTGAGCCCAGTCCAGCCCAAGCTCGAGATAAACGCCATGATTATTGCACGCAACATGATTCAAACAGAAAGACAAGGTACAGACATAATCAGACCCCCCAACAGAAATGTTTCCTGAGTGGACAGGACCTTGTGTGTTCATATGTTACCCAGCATGCTGTGGACACTAATTACAATAAAGGGTCCAAAAGTAAACCCTTCTCTCGGTACCACTGAGTGTGTCATATTGAGTATATAAACATGGACATCGGGAGCCCCCAACATTAAAACTGAGGTTTCCAGTAGGCAGCCCCGTTAAAGCAGTGCAGGATGAGATGGACATGAGATACGCATTCACACCCACTGGCAGTCTCCCATTACCCCCCCCCCCCAAGGAACATGCCGGGTGAGCAGTGGAAGTAGAGAAGACAATGCCAATTAAGCCGTACCGGAGGAGCGGTCCGGCCGGACACTGCGGGTTGCTGGGCGGGGGAGACAGAGGAGCTGTCTGCCTCCCTCCTCCTGGCATACGCCCCCGCTGGCAATAGCTGCTGAGTCCATAGCGGCTTTAACGAGGAAATGCTACATTTTCTCTTTTTTATTCATTCCTTATTAATTATGTCCCTTCACACGTCCAGCATGTGGGAATTTATCTGTGCCTCTCATCTATTGAGGTTTTTTTTACTTTTTTTTCAATCCATCCTTGTAAAGAAAAAAAAAGAAATGGTATATATTTGGAAGGTTTGCTGGCTTTGACAAGATTCCCTCTTTAGAAACAGCTGCTCCTGACCTGCCATGTCCATTCAGGATTCTGGGGGGCGCTGTCTGCCCAGCTGGAGAGCCAGCTATGCCCACGCTGGAAAGCACTCACCTGCCAGCTCGCGAACCTCATGAGCAGGTCACACTTACATTTTTGCGTCTATTTTAGAGGAACGCTTTTTATCCAAAGAGACGTTTGATGGAGAAAACAGGGTCAACCGGTTCCTGCAGCAACTGGAGGCTAAGGGCCTTACTTAAGGGCCCAGCGGTGACATCACTCAGAGGAGATATCTCCTCTTTTTCCAGAGCACTTTAAAAAATAATACTCTGCCTACCTTTAATGGGCACTCACTCAAACTAAGAATTTCCTTTTAAGAGGATTACTGAAACATGCATGGTTTAATGTCCTAATAACAGATTCTCTGAAACCTTCTTTCTTTTGGCTTATTTTATTCTCTGTGTCATAGCAGAGGACTTTGTGAATTAGACCTGTGCTATTAATTGTAAAACCACATTTTAACCACCTGATTTCTGACTGCAAACCCCCTCATCAGTCAGACTCTCATCAGCATCCGGGTAAAGCGCCGCGACTCAGAGGGCCATAAGCCGCGGGGGGCCCCCAAAGGCTGGCTTATATCTCGCCGGGGTCAATGCTGAGCATGAGTGCACCAGAGGCAAACACAGATCAGCGTTCTACTGTAGGATGGGGAAATGAGCACTATGCAATGGCAGCTTCAGGGAGCCTAGAGGAAATCTCACAAGGATTTAATGAGACAGGAGGACCACCTTCTTATAGGTTAATATGAAAAAAAATGGTTCACTTCATTATAACTGGATATAAATTACTTACATATAAATGTCAAATTAAATACAGACTGGACTCAGTGGGTTTTTGGGGGGGGGGGTAAGATTTGGGAGTCCCCAGTTGGGCCTTAGTCATTACACTAAAGATTTAATAAGCACTTTTTGTCATTTGGTGTCATTTGTGACCTTCCCATCCTGACAGGGTTAAATTCTCCGGCTCAGGTCCGGATGTGGAGTACTCCTCTGGGTAACCCGGGTTCCCCCCGCAGTCCAAAAACATACTAATGTACATTAGAGTAGCCAAATCACCTGTAGGTGTGAATGTGCGAGTGCACACCGATGGGCTGGTGCCCCATCCTGGGTTATTACCTGCCTTGTGCCTGTTCTTGCCAGGTTGGACTCTGGACCCCTTCATGATCCTGCATGGATGGATGGATGGATGCATCATGTACCTGTATGCACGAATGAAGTATTTGGCTAACCAGCTAGAAAGCTAAGATTTGTTTTTAAACACCTGACAGGGTATGAGGGCTCCAGAAACAGCAAACCCTCCCCTGCACAATGTGTAATTTTGAAAAATAATATCTATCACATTGATTAATAAAAGTGTTAGAATCGGCCATTTTGGTGTCAGAAGACCTGTAAGCTGTAAGCTCCTTCATAACACTGGCAACGTGGAGATTCCAGCCCCCGCCTTGCTATGGATGGGAATCTGTAAACGGAAGCATCCCACGTTAGTACAGAGAAAAGGAGGGATTTTAAAAGAAGCACATCTCCCCTGCTCATATGCACATGGCCACAGCATCCGCGATGAGACGGTAATGTGTTTCTATGGAAACCTTCCAGGATGCTAGCGCTGCCTATACAGAAGTTCAGTGGCCGGTGGCTATAAATCCAATTCGTACTAGAACAGGAAACAGTGTTTGTCACAAACAACTCTACAACCACCAAATCAGGCCACTGGTAAACATTTTAGGTGTGCCCGTTTCCAATAAAGGACATGTACTTTTTTTATTAGTTTTTATTGTTTCCACAACTTTTCAGGTTTATATTGCCAAAATAATCAACTTATCAGACAGACAACTTTCACACTCACTGGTCACTTTTTCAGCTATACTTACTTGTTACCGAACAGCAACTTATATGGCTGTAATCGAGTACATACTGCCCACAGACTGGAGGAGCTGGCTTATTTCCTGCCAGGATAAACATTTTAGCAGCTAAGACGCCTGATGTAAGTGATTTTGAACATGGGGTCAGATATAGCAGCTCAGGCTGGAATTATCACATTCAGAACAAGAGTGTAGAGTTTACAGTGGGCTGCCCAGTCAAAAAAAGAACATCCATTCAGGCGCATTTCGGTGGCTGAAAACATTGTGTTAATGAGCGGGTTCAGAGGAGAATGGTCCGATTCGTTAAAGCTAACTGGAAGGTCAAAAGGGCAGAAATTACAGCTCACTACAACAGGAGTGTTCAGAACAGCTTCTCTGAGTGCGCAGCTCGTGTTCTCTTGGAATGGGTCTGGATGAAGAGGGCTTCCATCCAGGACTACAGAGCCAATCAACTGGCCACTGAACATCACGCGGACATGAGATTCTCTGTTATTAACAGGGATGTTGTTTTTCTATGCTCTCCTGTTCCAATGCTGTATTTAATATAATAGATATATTAATAATATAATCTGTTATCCAAACATTTGTCATCATGATCTTACATCTAATTCAACTAATATGTCTGTTACAGTACTTCAGTTACAGCAATTTCTCAACATTATAAATTAAATCTGATAAATCCATATAATATACAATGGTACGCTTTGTTACTATAATACTTGTTTTGAAGCATCTTCAAACTAAACCATAAAGACATTTTAATACTCTGTTGCCCCTTTACAGCTTCTTTTGGGCTGCCTATGGACACAACACTGTAAGTCTTTATTTTTATATAATTCTTTTGTATAAGACCATCTGCCTCTTGACCAGCCCAACCCTTTTTGATGGACCTAGTTATTCGCCACCTTCCTTCCCATTCTGACAGGCTCGCCAGAGTGGTGGCCATTGGGCCCTAAGCAGCAGCTTAGTTCAGTTACGCCTCGGGCCAGCCCTGATCTACAGTACACCTACTCTAACATTGTTTATATTCACCTACGTATTCAGACATCCACTTAATTAACCTTTCTCTCATTTCTCACTACACAGGTGTCCCAGTAATAATAATCCCTCCTGTCCTCTGTTTTCCCGTGCTGTTCATTTTAACCTCCTACCCACAGTCCCTACAGATCTCACTGTGCCTTCCCTCACCTTGTGAGGGAGCATAATTGACTATCCCTTCCTCACTAAGTCAAAACAACTGGCTGCCTGTGTAAATTAGAATGTGGATCACAGCCGCTATGCCACAGCTCTGGGCTACAGTACATGCACCCACTGGATCTAGCAATCAGTGGACCCCCGTGTCCACAACTGGGACCCCGATTCAATGAAGCACTTTCTCCTCAACAATGACGGCTATCACGCAAATCGTGCTCTTTTGGGGATCCAAATGGTGGCTGTATGTTGGGACAAGCAGCTTATATATGCACACACACCCATATCTAGTGATACCTGAGTTTTACTGGGTTTATTCCCATAATGCAACACTGCTCAAGCTATGAGGCACACTCTGCACCCATCAAGGCATCGAAACCTGTGAGAATACTAAGAAATTACCCGGTGTGCATCGGTACATAATATCAAGTGAATTATGGGTATATAGGTGAAATATTAAAATGCTATCAGAGGGTTCCCCTTGTTTTCCTGACCAGACTTGGTTGTGTTTGATCCCACAGGTGTTTGCAATGGACACAAGAGGCCTTCGGAGCATGCGATCTGGCGTAGATCATGGCATAGTGCTTTTGCCTGCTCAATAAAATCAGCAGCGTGATCAGAGAATCACGGCGACTCTGAAAGCGAGCCTCCCAGAGCAGTAATCATGGGCGGGCAGAAGTGAGCACATCTCGAGGGGCTTTGATCTCCACTGCGGGCATACCGCCATGCAAAGTCTCATGCTTGGCAAATAAAGCCGTCCACCAGACGCCGTCTCAGGTATTCCGGGCAGCGGCACGTTCACCCGGCTACTCATTGCAGAGCCAAGCCTGCACATCTAAGCGGGGACAGATCTTCCTGCCAAAAAGAAGTCATGGTGCCCAGGAAGCGCTCCTCCGGCTCGGTTATCTGTGTGGGCTTTCACTCAGATGCAGGCTCACAGTAATCGCGTTCAAGGATCTTTTTGCTGGGACAATTTCTCCAAAACGTGCAACGTTCAGACGATCTGCCAGTCTTGCATCTGAGTGCATCTCTAAGAAGTTTATTATTTGTTTTGTTTCGTGCTTTAACGTGTCAGATTTACTTATTTGTGAAAGATGACACATATTCATTATTATATATGTTTTTGTATGTCGGCAGTGATAATAAAAGCCAGTCAGTCGTTCCTTTGTGCTGTACTGAAAAGAGATTTCATTTGTTTGCACATTACACAAAAACAGAATTCCGCTTAAAACAAGATTAAAAATCTATATAGAAATTACGTACCCACCGTAATCACCTTCTGGCATTCCTTCTTGGTGATGCAACAGCATCATTTTAGCAAACAGGTCAGGATTAAATGTTAATCTGTTAATAGTAGTAATATAAAAGCAATCAGGCTTTATAAACAGGACGTTTCATAGTACGGAATCACATTCCCTAGACACAAAGCTTCTAGACTATGGACTAATTCTCCTCGGACTGATAATGACTGTTGCTTGACTGAATTTTCATTTCTAAACCTGTACTGGTCTAATTTAAACTGGCCAGTCATTTAATTTGGATGGGCTGTACAGTGTTACTTTATCAAATATTCTTATTTGTGGGGCACCATACCTTGAATCCCGTGTTAAACGCCTGTCCTTCTGCGTCTACTTGTGCATTTGTTTGAAATATGTCCGTAAAGTGCTGCTTCTAATCCTTTACTGCATTAGCATGTCGCCACCTGGTTATAAACGCAGCCGGCTAATTGGGCAAACTGGGAGCAGCCTGCTCCCTGCTCAGATGGTCCAGGACTGACCAGTAAGATACACCGGGGCAGACCGTGGATAAACACCAAGCCTCGGCCATCACCCGTTGGCTCTCCATATGCTGTGAGCTGGCCCACGGCAGCTGTTCGGTGTGTGGGCCGGCCAGGGTACCAACACATGCTCCCATGTCCCCCTCGCACACTTGAACTCTGCTACGTGCCTCTGGGCCCTTTCGTCTTCCGCCATGCATGGCAGCATCTGGTCACGCTGACCTTTGGCCTTTTGACATCTGAGGCATGAGCATCTTACAGCTCCTTACTTAATTTAAAATGTATTTATCACGGCTCTGTTTCTCTGTTTGCCAACTGAGCAGGATCAACGGAGGAAGGCAGCGGTGATGCTCCCATGGCACCGCTGAGTCGCGTCGCCCTTGATTGTTTAGAGCCGTTACCATGGGAACCACACAGGGGCCGTGTTCTCATTGATTCACCATACTCCATGTTGGAGACCAGTAGGCAATAATTCTCAAAGTTGTATTTAATTGAATTATTCCATAGCCAGGCTTAATAGTGCAGTCAGACTTGATTTGTGATTTTTTTCAGCCGGCTGCAGAAACTGGTTATTACTTGGGATGGCGGCAATCTCAGAAAACGTCACAAACGGCTCCTCGATGCCTGAAATCCCCCCATTTTCCCAAATCATTTGTCACGCTGCAGCTCGGAATCAGTTATGAAGTGGGGCCGCGGAATCGATCGCCATACCGATCGGCCTCCATGACGCGCAGTTAGGACGCCTTTACAGATGCGACGAGAGAAGCCGAGAGATGGGAGCACTCAGCCTGACCACAGTGTGGCTGCCTCCTCCATCTGTCAGACATGCTCTGATTCCAAATGGTAGGCTGTTAGACCTTCTGCCCTGTGTTACTTATTAGTGTCTTACATATTTGTCATTTTGATGTCATTTTACATATTAATCGGGGGTGATTTTCATGTTTCTGGCGTCCCAATCAGAAAGTCACCCTCCCCTCTGTAGTGACTACTTATGGCCAACAGGGGGCCCCACACAAATGCATGATTTGATTGGTGGTAAACACGGTCGTTGTGTCTCAAGCATTGTGACACATTTTTTGAAATCTTTAAAGTGCTGCAAGATGCTGGTGAGGAAACTATTTAACACAGCGAAGCAATTTCTCAGACAGTGAAACAGGTGCCCAGCAGTACGAATTAGCAATAGAAATGTACTTTTTTAATGTATATACCATCTTCCTGTCCATCAAACGCTGTTATGCACACAGGTTAACCTGAAGTCACCTGGAACAGGCGGAGGGACTTGGAGGAAAGGGGACCATTTGCTGACATGGGCTTCTCGCTGTGACAGCTCAGTTATTTTGGGGGTGTGCGTATACAGCTCACTCAGGGCCTGAATCCATCCTCAGGTAGAGGAGCTCTCTAGAAGAGAGCAGGAAAGAGGCCGTAATGAAAGGCTTCGCGGTGGGGATCTTGGACAGCTGTCCACAGCAGAATGCACAGACTTCATGGCACTCGTTTTATTTTAAAAGTATAAATTCACAAGTGCAGCTCTCTTAAAAAAAAAAAATCAATTACTGTAAAACGAAACGTCTCGAGTGACAGTTTGCTGTTTCTGAAGTGGCGGAACGGCGCGGCCCTTGTGGAGTGATAAAGCACTGCCGTAAGACCCCCTGCCGGAGCACCAGGCCAGTCCTGACTGGAAATGTGGCAGTAAATGAGAGCAGCGGGGGCCTTCGAGAGTCTGCAAGGATGCCAGCGGATTTCTGGAAAGCAGGAGGAGGGAAGCCGTGGAAAGTCACTGAAGCAAAGCACAAGGCCACAAACCGGGGGCTCCAGCCATGTTCAGATGGTACTGGCCATCATTAGTTTTTAAGTAACGTTTGCTTTAACAGAGCTGATGGTTTTTTTTCATATAAAAATCAGAATACTCTGAATATTGTGAATATTTTTAAGATGACTTTCTTAAAAACTTAACAGGCTACAAAAAATATGAGTATAAAAACACTGCAGTAGCATTCTGCTGCTGTTACAGTCTCCAATAAATTTTCTGACAACAGCTCACAAAATATCAGAATGCATCATTCCAATATGCTGCCTTTGACCGTGTGCCTGACACCAATAAAAAAGGTAATTAACATCCTCCAGTGCGTAAAGAGCTCGGGCCTTCAGTGCGTAATCTGCCACCCGAGGCTTTGGCATAAAAGTGAAATATAATGTTCAAACTTCTGTGGCTCGCTGGAGGCCCTGGCGGCCTTCCCGGAATTCTGAAACTGGTCGGCGTGCTCCCAGCACGTAGTGCACTCGGCGCGTTGTTGTGGATGCGGAGGGGGTGGGGGGTGGCTAACTGGGAGCTGGAAGACTTGGTTTATTTGCCAGCTGCCACCAGGCTTGAAACGAGTTTCCAGAGGCTGAAGGCAAGCACAGGAGAGGGGTTGCCTATAGAATGAGATGCCCAACTTCCTGTTCCTGGAATAATGCACATATTTGGTGGTAAAACTGCAAGTCACTTCCTGTCAGTGCTCTCCCCATGGGGAATTTCCAAACAATATCCTATCAGAACCTGAACAATTATCAAAACCAGGCATCCAATATATGCCAGTCTATAAAAACTGCAAAGGCATGATGTTTTACTTTTTATGAAAACGTTTCAACCAAAGCGTGAGCTAACCTGGTCAGCATGTATCAGAACTATAAACGAAATAAACATTTCACGTGTCAAATCTCACAGACTGGTCTTGATTGGGTGCGTCCGTGTTTTAGTGCAAGGACACATGCTCTCAAAGTGCTGCTGGTTGGATGCACGCGTGACTTGTGAGTCACAGAGGAGCAAGGAACAAGTCCGAATGCGAACACTAGCGACAAATTTACCAGCAAGTGGGCTGTTAGCAGTGTGGCACCATATTGACGGCAGAGAATGACCTTTTGGTGCCAGAATCGGAGTAGAAAATGTTTTCGCGTTAATTTCATGCAGCCCTCCTACACTAACTCCTTGCAAATGTTTGGTCAGTCATCCCAGAAAAACACACCCGCTGCAGCTCACAGGCCAGGCAGAATGGCATGATGATGGTAAGGTGGTGATTACATAATCATTCTTTTGAATGCACTGGCAGACCTCATAATCCAGATCACATTCTATAGGGAAACGACTGAAAGTCTGTTCACCAGCTGCATCACTGTCTGGTACCAAAGCTGCCAGGTGTCAGACTACAGCGGATCGCGAGGGCAGCAGAGAGAGACATCGGGACACCTCCGCCTCCCCTAAGAGGCATTTACTACAACCTCTGCCATCGCAGAGCCAGTAACACCATGGAAGACCAATTCCATTCACTACATGGACTGTGTAACAGCTTCATAGCACAAGCCACCATACTTCTTAATGCACATTCGTTAAAATCTCTGCCTAGCCAAATGCACTACCTACTGACTGTCTCTACTATTACCATTACAACAGACACAGTTATGTTCTGTCAATGATAACTCTGTACTTACTCAAAGGCTGCCAAACCACTCCATGGGTAGTATGTAGGGTCACATCTCATTTCGTATAAAGTGTATAAGATAAGACACATTAACTCTCAACTAGTGCTGTTATATTATACTTGTGTGCAGTAAGTTATACCTCAAAACCCCATGGTGCTACATTGTACTATTATTGCACTATTTAGTGTTGTTATCCTGTTGCATTTTTTTTACATCAATGTATGTAGCGTCGTGGTCCATGGAGAAATGTTGTCTCATATCACTAGGCACATGTATACATGATAATAACGTATTGTTGATCCTTAAAAAGACATTAATCATATATCCATCCATCCAACCATCCATTTCCTATTCATTGCAGATGCAAGGTAGGAAATAACCCAGGATGGGGCGCCAGCCCATTGAAGGGCAGGCACATAGTTTAAACACACATTTCTAGTTTTTGTTTTAGTTCTAAAGTTTGGTTTTTCAGTAACAGCAGTCCTCATTTTCAAGGCCTCTGCACACTGGGGAAGCAGTTTGAGCAACAAGGCTTGTTGACACTTAAAAAAACACAAGACTGGCATTCTGCGTTCAGTGAGGTCTGTCCAAGGTGGGGCGTTAAGATAAGCCTCTGTTACACTCCTGCTGAGATCCAGGCTTCACACAGGGGCATGTGACATTGAGGGGAGGGGCTTGTTGGGAGGCGGAGATTTGGATGGTGATTTTTATCACCTGTGCACCTGCATCCCAGAAACAAGTGAGCCTGAAAGCCACAGGTAATCACTCCTGTTGCTTAGCGTTGCTACACCGAGTTCCAGATGTAAGAACCAGCAGCGGCAATCCCACAATCCCACTGTGCGGCCATTAGAATCCCATCTGCCGCACCGCCTCCCACCGCACACACGCGCACAAGTGTGTGTGTATGTGTGGGTTTGCATCGGTCAAATTTGGGGGCCAAAATGTCCCCAATGTGCGTTAAAACCTGAAAGTTCCTTAATTTTGGGGACATTTTTCTAGGTCCCCATTTCGATAACCTCAGTTTTATATAAAATCTGTGAATTCAATCAAAAAAGTAAAAATGCCAAAAGTCTTGTATTTGGGTTGGTTACTTATGGTTAAGGTTAGGGCTGGGTTGGGGTTAAGGGTGTCGTGATTGGGATTAGGGTTTTTCCCCATAGAAATGAATGGAAGGTCCCCGTTTAGAAAGGTACGCAAGTGAGTGTGTGTGTGTGTGTGTGTGTGTGCACTTTTTAACGCAGCATTGTCCATTAATGCCGTCCCACAACCCTGGATAACAGAATTACTCCATCCCACCTTCCAACGTGTCATCAATCTGGACGTAACTGAATAACCACACGGGCAGGCAAGACCTCAGGGGAAGGGAGAGAGAGAGAGAGAGCGAGAGATGCGGGATGCCGTACGAGAAATGCCAGGAAGTGTGCAGAATGACATGGCTGCCTTTTGTTAACCCTTTCTTTTTTGTTGCTGTACAGTGCATGTAAATAATGCACCGTGGCTAAAGACACAGAACAGCTTCTGGAAGTTCGGCTTTTACTACACAACGTTCTTTGCAATTCTTAACTTACAATTAAAGGCTTTCCTATTACTTAACTCAGCTTGAAGCTAACACCATCTGCATATCATCGCTCTAATTATTGCATCTCAACATAATATTTACATATATCACTGTCTCATGCATATTCATTGATGCAAATGATCCAAAACCTACATTCCAAGAGCAACGCAGGAAAATTATGGCTTCGGCTGGAATGCGTACCCCATCCTCGTTTTTACAGCGCGGCGTGGTGAACGCGTCGGACGCCTCGTCCTTTAGGAGGCAGGAGTTCTGCTAGCATACAGCTGAACATCTTGGTGGATGTTCAGGAACACAAAAGACCAGCCACCTCGTAGAGCGTCATGTGAGGAAAGCCCTTACAGTGATTTGGACCAGTGTGTCTGGGATGGTGCAGTCAATAGTATGGTTTGGTCTTCTTACCCAACACAAGTTCATGGCTTGAATGGGGATAAATGTTATCGCTGCTCACACCATACCGGCTCAGAGCCCAGTAGCAGGTTGATACAAATTCCCCTGTGCCTCCTAGTTATACAGCCATAGCCAAAAATATCGGCATTTATGTCAAAAAACGCACCACTTCTCCCAGAAAATTTGTTACAACTACAAATGCTTAGGTATCGTCATGTTTATTTCTCTTGTTGACACTGGAAAAACATGAAAAAGCACAGGAAAAAAAAAAAACAAATCTGAGACATTCCACACAAAACGTCAAAAATGGCCTGGACATAATTATTGACACCCACAGCTTAATACTTGGTAGCACACCCTTTGGAAGAAATTTTAATCGCTTTCTGTAACAATCAGACAGTCTTTTACATCTCTCTACTGGAATTTTGGACCACTCTTCCTTTTCCAGCTGCTCCAGGTCTCTCAGAATTGAAGGGTTCCTGGGGAACTCATTGCTGGCCACTTCAGAACTCTCCAGCGCTTTGTCTTAAACCATTTCTGGGGGCTTTTTAAAGTACACTTTGGGTCATTGTCCTGCTGTAAGACCCATAACCTCCAACTGAGACCCAGATTTTTGACACTGGGCCCTACATTGCGCCCCATAATTCTTTGGTAGTCTTCAGATTTCATAATACCATGAAAACAGTCAAGATTATCATTGCCTGATGCAGGAAAGCAACCCCAAAACATCAGTGACCCTCCTCCATGTTTGACTGCAGGGACCGTGTTCTTTTCTTTGCAGGCTTCTTATTCTTTCCAGTAAACAGTAGAATGATGTGCTTTACCAAAAAGCTTTATTTTTTGTCTCATTTGTCCAGAGGACATTCTCCCAGAAATATTGTGGCTTCCACAGGTAGGTTTTAGCAAAGTCCAATCTGGCTTTTGTATGTGTCTGTGTCAGCAGGGGGTCCTCCTGGTCACAGGCGAGCTGACACTGTTGTACCCTGTGCCTGCAGGTCAGCTTGAATTAGTTTGGAAGTTGATCGAGGTTCTTTATCCATCATTTGAACCATTCTTTGTTGTAACATTTCATCAATCTTTGCACAATGCACACCGCACCCAGAAATCAGCAGGTTAATATACTATAACACAAATTCCCCTATATGGACTTCTAAGTCCTGATTGGTTACCAAATATCTGCAAAGCAGGCTTCGAACATACAACAAACATAATTCGCCACCTCTATTGGTCTACTTCGCCTAGGCGTCCTATACTGTAGGTCCCACACATAAGCCTGTCCATCCAGCCTAAGAAGGATGGTAAAAACACTAAGCATTAGGGAAATTCCTCTCCCAACCCACCAAAAGATGCAGCCCCCCTCGGGGTCCATGACTGGCATGGCTCACAGCACTATCAGTAAGGTTAACCACAACCCTACATTCCCTAAATAAAGACTTCTGCATAAGCATATCCTTTACAGGTACATAACTTGCTTATATGTTCAAACACTACCATATAAGAAACTGCGTATAGCATAGTATAGCAGCTACATCCCAGGCCTTCCTGCAGGCCCCCTTTCTCCCCCCAGCCATTTTCCCTTAAGCCCAGTTTTCCAAGGTCTGCAGCCTGCAAAGCTGCTTCCATGCAGGTGGCTGCAAGGCAAGGACACACAGCACCATCCCTGAAACAACAGAACTTGAGACATAACAGCAATCCCACAATGCCCCCTGGCCTACCATTATTTTACATTTTCCTTCCACACCTATTAATTGCTACAGTTGAATTGAATTAGCATTACCTGCTTGAAATACAATTATTTCTTACAATTCTGATAAGGTGCCAATAATTTTGTCCAGGCCATTTTTGTGGAATCAGATTAGTCAGATTAGTTTTTTTCCCAGCTTTTTTGTGGTCTTCCAGTGCCAACAAAAGAAATAAACATGACAGTACCAAAGCATTTGTAACTGCAACACGTTTCTGGGAGAAGTGCTGCGTTTTCTGACATAAATGCAATATTTTTGGCCATGACTGTACATCAGACCGTATGTAAGCTGCATGGATTCTGCATGGGATTCCCCCTCTTTATAAGAAGAATAAATTCTGCATGGGGATTCCCCCTTTTGTAAGCCGCACGCATTCTGCATGGGATTCCTTTCTTTTAACTGGTTCGGTATCAAGGGGAAAAAAAACATAATTACCAGGTAATTGAAAAAGGATGAGCACTGAGTTTTGATTGATTGAACGTTTACTGAAATTTCAAAAGCGCAATCAGTCTCAAAAGATGATAACCTGAGTTATTTTCGACACAGACGGGGGGCGGGGGGACAGAGGTAGGGCCCCACCCAGCATTAAGCCATGTGACACAGGTCCTGGTGGGTACGAGTTGTGCTGGTTCAGGACCACGCACTGAATATCTGCTACTGATTCCCTGTAACCAACAGCATTTCAGTTTAGACACATGCTAAGAAATGGGTTTCACTGCCTCATCATCTGAATGGTTTGGAGGCCCATGTCTGTGCCTGTTTACAGTTCACTGACCTGCAGCCAGTATGAGTTGTAGTGTATAAGGCGCCCTAGGCCAGCTTCACCGATGGCAACCCCCTGTCTGAGATAAAGTGAAATTAGCCAGTGCCTCCTCAGAAGATGCGGCCTAATGACTTGACCGGCCTTGGCAGCAGCTGGAGAAACTGAAGCATTCAGGTTGATCTTGTGGTCTAGACTATGTTTGGCTTTTTTGATGAATCCATATAATATTCAGGAGATTGAGTTTAAAAATCCAAATAGTCCAAAGTCCACTTGATACCACAGGTGATCTGCAACAGGACCCATGCTCGGATTATAGCTGCAGACTTGGACATCAGAGAACAAGCTTAGCTAAAACGTGACAGATACGGGACCTGAAGAGTGTGGAACTTGGGCTTAGATCAACGATTTCGAGCTCCCTTTGCACAACGCTGAACTACTGCATGGACACAAATACACACACACACACACACACACACAAGGGCCAGACTGCATCTTCCAAAATCCCATCACACCCCTACATGCGGGGTCACGTGGGGTCACGCAGGGTCACCGAGGTCCAGTACTGCTTTGTGTGATTTTCTTAGTTATCCCCCTTCTTGCAGATCTTCTCCCAAACCTCTATAAATATATAATAGGCTAAAAGCATGAGAAATCCATCCATGCCGACCCCTCCATCTGGGGCCTGGATGTGACAGGTGCTCTCGGCTCAGCTCGGCATAGGACAGGCACACTAATTCACCCAGTATCTGACCCTCCATTTATTCATATATTCAGCGTCCATATGACCAGGTTGTCATTCATTTCATTCTCTATTGTCATGTCTTTTTAAAACTCTTTATCACCTAATGATGAAACTATTGTCTATTGTATCTGAGGCTGTTATTGTATGCTTATTTAGTGTTATCATTTTTATGTTATTAATGATTGTGACTCTATTTGCATAGCACACTAAATTCCTTATACAGAAATATGTACTTGCTGATATTAAAACTGATTGTGAATGGAGGGGGGGGGGGAGCTTACACCATACATATCATGCATAGCGCTCTTATGCCTATCACGCCTGTGATGGTCCCCTGGGCCCCCAGCCTGTCCCCCGGGCCCCCAGCCTGTCCCCCGGACCCCCAGCCTGTCCTCTGGGCCCCCAGCCTGTCCCCTGGGGTAGGGGATGCATTCTGCTGGCCTTCCTCCTCCTCTCCGTTCTCTCTCTCGGCTGGTGGCTCTGATGCCTTCTTTATTCCCACCTCTCTCTGCCAACTCCCCCCCCCCCCCCCCCCCCCCGGGGGGGGGGGGGGCCCGCCCCCGGGGGGGGGGGGGGGGGGGGGGG
>JAODKN010000027.1:20808257-20827877 GCA_026774425.1 Petrocephalus zakoni
CCTCGTGCCCACCCCCGTGTTCAGGCTGAGAAAGCTAGTTGCTAACAGAGATGCCATTTGGTCGGCTTGCGGTGACGGGACTCAGGAACGCGTGTCCTGTTTGGCAGGGCAGCGCGCTGCTATTTATTCAGGGGCTGATATTTGTCAAGGCAGAGCGGCTCCCTGTCTTACAGCGCAGCGATTGTCTCAGCTCGGGGGGGGGCAGCGGAGTCAGGCAGGTATTAGCAGGTAGGATAAAGTGTGTGGCGCACATACCAGCGGCTGCAGACGCTCATTAGCACATGGGCAGTGATGCCCGGCGGTGGGCTGGCACATGTCCCAAATACGCAGCAATGCTTTATTACTATGGTGCTCTGTGTGTCTGCGCGTGTGTGTGTATGTGCGTGTGTGTGTGCGTGTCTGTGTGGGTGTGTGTGTGCGTGTGTTTCAAATCATTTTCTGATCATGATGGCTTTAAAATAAATATATATATTTCTAATAATGCAACATGGACAGCAGGCGAAATGCACATTTTCTGTTTGTTTACTTGACTACCAAAGCACCCACCACCCAAAGCACGCTGAGATCCGTACCTTTGGAAGTGTCCAATGATCAATATCCCTCATAATCCTATGTTCAAAAACACGCAAAACTGGGCAGACATAGCCAACATGACCCCAGTTTACTTGGCATCAATGACGTCATCCATGCTTACATGTAGATTTCAACACATTCAGAGCTTTCCCTGTGTACGGCAGGCCCTTAAGAACAACACAAGCCCTCAGACAAGCCGATTGGTCTTATTCTGGCGAATACCCCCCCCCACCATATACAGTTTAATGTCTAATCACCCTGCATTATGACGGACCTCTCACACACCCAGCACCCTGAAGCTCCTCAGACGAGGAGTTTAGTGATATACAACATGCCTTTTAAAGACACAGGCACAGACAGCTTCAACGGCAGTGGTAAGTCGGCAATAACGGCCCCCGGGGGGGCAGGGTGTCGGAAATCACTTTATAAATTTAGCCAATTAAGCCAGAAATTAAATGGAGAAGAGAAAACCAGGTAAGGCATTTATTTAGACTCTTCTTTAAATGCATATAAATCTATATATTCAATTATTTTGTATGGCCCTCAAAGGATAATATGAAAATTGAAATGGCCCTTGCTAGGAAAATGTTTCCCCACCACTGATGTACATGTTTCTATATGTGAGCCAACCAGGGCTAAACTTGGATTAAAAACAGGCGATGGGTCCCCCATGGTACCTTCTGCTGGCCCATAATCCCATCGGTCCACTGGGAATATTGCCAGTCCAGGCCGATTATTAATCACAGATGCCCAATCCAGGCTCTGAGTCTGTTTGTCCTGCATTGTCCTGGCTGAGGTTTCTTATGTAACAAAAGAAATAATTTGCTTCTTCCTAGGTGCAAGGCTCTAGCACCAACTGTCAAAGGAAAGAAAATGCTGCTCCCATAGTTACAGAAGGATACAGTTCAAAAGGTCGAGTTATTGCTCCTTGACCAGAACTTTCCGATCTTAGATGATGATCTCAAATGTGACCCTTTGCTAGTTTGGGTCCTGTGCCCTGAGACACACTCACCACTCTCTTTCTGACGTCCTGATATGATGTTTCACGATTTGACTATTTCTCAGATTGCACCAGGTGTCCGGAGCCCACGGCAGTACTTTACAATTCCAGCATCTGTCCATGGATTAGATAACAGCTCCTGCATTTAACAGGGGGTTAACTGGAGACACAGCATTTTTCCATTTTGGTGTCTACTCTATGATTGCAGTGCATGTGCTGGAGATCAGGGCACTAGGGAAGATGGTTAATGCCTTGAGCGGTCTGCATATCCTGCAGATGCAAGTGTACCTTTGGACAGGAGATGCCCAGCAAAGGAGAGGGAAAAGCCCCATATTGCTGCCACCGAAGCAATCCAGCAGGAAGCGGGCCACTGCAGAGGAAGGACAGGACTCTCTGTGCCACCTTTGTGGGCATCTCCAGATCTTATTTAGACATAAAAGGAGGCAGACCAGGACACCTCTTCGCTGCAGCTTCAGCCGTGGTTTGATTAAATGCCCAGAGGGACTGATTAATTCAATATACAGCTGGAATAATTAGTTCAAATTAGTGGAGTTCATTTGCATATGACACATGGAATAATGGATGCAAATTTCCTCTGAGATTTTGATTACAGGAAACCTGTTGGTGGCAGGAGAATGGTGGGTGAGGGAAGGCATTTCACCGGTCAGGAGGATTATGGGGGATTGGCCATGAACAGCTTTGGAAGGATGTTGCCCTCTTGTCCTGCCCAAATCCAAAAACATGCATCATTACAGTAAAAAAAAAACTCATTTCATTTGCAGTTACCTGTTTGCAAGCCACAGAGAGAGAGAGAGAGAGAGAGAGAGAGAGAGAGAATTACGCCCCATTTGTCCATGGCTTGTCCACAAACACAGCTCAAGGTTCCTAACTGCTAAGCTGTCATGTCTGTCCAAAGCTACGTACAACCATGGCAATCTACCCAGTCGGGCATTTTTGATCAAACTCTCTCCGTAAGAGAACAACAGCCGGGTTCCTCCTGGCATCTGAGGCAGAAGCTAGATCATGTCCTCGAGTGCTTAGCTGCCGTGCTGATCTCACACGCCTGGCCGAGCTTCGCCAAACATCACATCTGAAAGTGTGAGCAGATGGGAGGCTGGGCGGTGCCATTCTCCTGAGTTCACGGGGCTGTGCTCACGTGGGGGGTCCCCTCACCTTCCATCTGGCAGGGAGGCTGGGCACAGGGAGCCTTCATGGCGGGGGGATTGCCAGGCCAGGCCCAGGGCTCCAGAACGCTACCAGTGCAGCCTGTTAGATAAGGTTTCATGTTCTTTCACACTGACCCAGGGGACTCTGTGACATTCAGGAGGAACAAAGCAGGCTGTGACCTCACAATACTCCTGGTTTGGGGGGGGGGGGACTGGCAGGTGCATGGCGGTTTGTTTGGGTGGACAAAGATTGTTCTGCACACCCTAAAAAACAGGTGCAGGTCCCAAAAGCTGCGTAGAAAATCCAGGCGTGCGAGACGGGATGGTGGCAGAGGAGCATTTACACACCAGCTTTGTCAAGCTTTTAAATATTTTATCAGCACTTTCAGGGAATCTAAGTTCCATTTTGTTACGGATGTCGAAGTGGCAGCTGTGAAATTTTGGATTTCAAGCCATCGTGAAGCTTCAGCGGACCAGCCGGTTCCTGCCGCCAACAGAGTATTGCGATTCCACGTGATGTGAACATGCCACTCTCATTTTCATAAATATTTCAAGAAATGTAAAAAGATGTGGGGATCTTGAACCCCCCCCCCAACCCTCAGCTCATAGGGTCTCATCTGAGCTCCTGCCCCAGGGTGTCAATCTGAATAGCACCGCTTCAATATGCAGTGTGGAGGATGGAGGTGGGCAGATGTGTATAGCATACTGTGGCGTGTATGCAGTGGCGTGAGCTGCAGGCAGGTCATCAGGGCTGAGATATCTGGGTCGGCACTGCCACCAGGTGGACATTAAGGATATTGCACACTTTTTGAAAACAACTTTTCAGTTGGGTGAACGCTGTCGGGGAAATGCTCACTGCACGACGGGCGCTTTGAATCATTAATACATCTGTTTGAACTGATGGAATGTTGGATGGAATAACGATTCCTCAAGCTGACCGCTGTCCGGGAAGCGTTCCCTGCACACCCAGTCATTAGTAAGCCGTTTAACGCTGGTACGTTTTAAGCGGCTTTCTGCGCCCCTGGATCGTCAGTCTGGCGCCGCACCTCCCCGATAATTAGCATGCTAGCGGAGTCTCCGTCAGCATCATTAGCTGGCAGCTGGAGGTCCTTTAAGATGCTAACAGGGTCGCGAGCAACCTGGGCGGTTAGACACTGTTTGTGTGAGAATGGCCACTTTATTAAGAAACACCTGCTTGTTAACGCAAACAGGCGGCTCCCGCAAACAGTGACTCACGCATAGCTGCTACTGAATACAAACAATAACAGGCAAGATCGCGAAGTTCAGCACTCCATGTATTTATTAGATTAAAAAAGGAAGTACACGGCGTTTATGAGCCCTCGGAATAGCACGTGGAGTTGGAGAGCGACGCGCCAACACTGCCCCCTGCTGGTCCTGCTTGGTATTTCCCCCCACCGTCTGGACACAAGCGACAAACGAGCCGTGTGTACCCTTTCAAATCCACTTCCAGCACTTACTGGCCCCCATTCAATTAATCCAATTCACCCACCTGCTCCCTATTATAGGCCTGCTGGGCCTCACACTTGCCGTGAGGTATTTCTGTTGCATTTCTGCCTAGTCTCTCTAGCCCTGTCCCATCCTGCCTACTCCATTCCTCTCCTGTTCCTGTCTCGTTCAGACCGACCCCCTGTGCTCTCCTCCTGCCCCTTCGTAGGACTGACTCCCATGGCTACCGACCGACTCTCTTAGTTACATGACCACGACATTCACATTATTGATTGCTGATTGCATTTCTGTTTGCGTGGCTCCTCAGTAAAACCATTGTGCACCGTGTCTGGCCCCAAGTTTCTGTCCTGACAATTACTATATGCAGATAAAAGTACCTAGTTAACAATGTCCTCTCATAAACATAATATTCAGTGAATGTTTTCATTTTACATCTACCAATGAACTGTATTTTGGATTATGTACTCATTGCTACCTCATGTAGAGACATAAGGTGATATCTGAGTTTTTCAACAGCGAACAGACAAGTGGACATTACAGTATGTATGCATGTTACTTCAGTGTCGTCGTGGGATTTCCTCTGGATTGTCTGTTTTTTCCCCCATCGTCCGAAAACATGCTGAGGTGAATGCGAGCTACCCCCCCAACATTACTCCTTAGTCTGTATGCTTTGCTTGATGTGTATTTCAGTATGGAGGGGTGTTACTTTGGGTGATTGATTTTGCATCATGTGATGCAATTGTTCAAGAAAATTTCGTTATAACGAGAAAACAGTGTTCATTTTCTCAAGATAATTATTCTGTTACCATGAGAAAATGTGTTGAAATAATTTTTTTGCTATCATAAGAAATGAAAACAGTGAAAGAACAGGATATTCCATGGTCTTCCAAAGTGACTAACTAAAAGACGACAAACTTTTCAGGGCTGTTTAAGGCTGTGGAGAAACAAATTTACAGCCAGAGTTGCCAGACTGGGATCACAGTTAGATATTAATTAAACCATATCCAGCCACAATTTTTAGCCCAATATGCAAATGCCCAATCTGGCGACATGGTTAACATACACTGTGCATTGTGAGTTTTCAGGCAATGAATGTTAACGATAATTTATAATTGATACTAAAGTTACAGTTTGAAAGTTTAAGACAGACTAAAGAGACTGCTCTGGATGACCTTGCTTTTTCAAAATGTGTCTGCTTAAAAAAATAAAATGTACATGTGTGTCGCCATGGAAACAGTTGAATTGATTAACTGACACCTATTTGTATTGCTAACTTCTACACATTGAGTTTGACTACACTGTAAATATTGAAAATGCATGAAGTTAACTCAACTGTGATGCCAAGCAAGCAGCATAATGATGTGCTAACTTGACACATTCTTGGCATTGTTGCACACCTGAGAACTCTTGTCGCTAGTGTCACTGCAGTATATTTTCATGTACACCAGGGGGAGCTATTCTTCCATCTGGCTCTGGCTGAAAACGCACATCTAGTTCTTACAGCAAAAGGAACAAGAATTTACTGCTCATGCCACCAGTAAAGATTCCACACCTGCGTGGTGCCAGAGAGGAGGAGGTTTGACGCCTGTTCCCGCAACAGCATGAGATGCCATTGCCTGAGATTTGCCTGGGGTCACATGCCTCATCCTTCAACATGCTCACTATCTCCAGTTTTGCAGCTCCCTACCCCAGCTCTGCCATCGTATTTATTGCAGGGCCACCTTCAGCACCTGTCTTCCTGATCTCATCTCAGGGACTAAGCGTGACCTCTGCAGTCTCCAAAATCGAACCCTTAGGCCCTTCTGTTCCCAAGGCACAGCGGCTCATCAAAGGTGGAAGACAATTCAGAAAACCTACACCTGACAACACAATCTGGAAACCTGTTAGCAGGGACTAAACTGGAGCACTAAATCAGGAAATTAAATGCACGTGCGGTGTGATTTATGTTACCAAGCTGTTCAGAGAGATGTCGGAAGCAGGCACCAGTCTGACAGTGTCCTGAAGGAAAAGAGTAAGGGATTAGCATGAAATGCTTAGAGGCGTTTGGAGACCAGGGGCTGTAGTTGTACTCACTTTCAGTGCAGACAAAGAGAAGTCACAGTTCAAGCTGACGACGGTAAATATTACTTTTAAAGGTAATGCACTCGGTGGCCACCTAGGAACGCATAACTATCACCATTTAGGCCCCACACTAGCAGCTAGAACTGCCTCAAGGCGAGAAAACGTGTGTTTTGAGAGAAACCATTCAGCACACTGGTGTTGTACTGAGGTGTTCTTCTGTGACCCACCTCATTTCAGAGGCACTTTCAGCCACACAAATACCCCACAGGGATGCTTTCCATTCCACACACCATTCTCTGGTACCAACAACCACGTTCAGTCTGTGCAGCCAGTTTTAACACCTAGTAACTGAGCCTCTTTATTGTATCTGTAAAATCTATTCAGTTGGACCAGGCTGTATGTATTAACAAGCAGGTATAGTTAATAAAGTGGTCACTGAGTGTAGTAAGAAAATGTGTTAGGGATTACTGAATAAAGGACGGCGTGGCGGCAAATCATGCTGCATGAGCAGCTAAATTAAAATGAACGATGCAAATGAAAAGGAGATGGGTTCTGAGCTGGGACATGAAAGGCCCATCCAGGGAAGTTCTGTATCTCTGGACCTTTGCATTGCTTGGTTACTGTCGCTAGGTCTGATGAAGCACTACACAATCACCATGGAAACACCTGGTCTTATATCTCCTACCTCGCTGTTTCGTTTTTTTTTTTTTAGACAAAGAAAAAGCAGGTCAGTTAAGATGACATATGCTGATTTTCTAATTTTTAAAAATGGTCTTCACCATTTACATCTGTCATTTTTGGTTGGATCAAACCACCCTTCTTTCTTCTGAGTATGGAAGGTAAGGAGCTAGCTGGCGGAACACTTTTACAGTACAGCTGTCAGAGAGGCAGCTTGGGCCTGTACGGAAAATGACAGCTTACCAGGATGTCTTAGATAAAAAGATAAAGATGATGAGAGTGTAAACTGCTTTACATAATATTAAATTATGGGACTCGTGTCCACTTTGTCCTGCTCTGGACAAAAATGCAAAGATGTACATATGCGTGGATGATTTTGGAAATCTCACGCAAATCCACACGGCTAATCACAGATCTCCCACATACATGTGAGAAATCTGATCTGCAGGTTCAGCTACTGGGATTAAGTGCCTTTATGTGGTTCTTCCGATGGCATGCAGTTTACAAAAAGCAGCTGGCAATATCAGATGGCAGGTCACTGGTGAAGCTCAGGGAGCTGAATTCCTTCAAAAGGTTGCCCATCAGTACGGTAGTTATTAAATTTCAAGGCTGATCTGATTTCATTCATTCAGATTCAGATTAAGATTACTTTATTTATCCCCAAGGGTAATTTTTTGTTGATAGATTTTCTTACATAACCTGACCTTTGATTATGTCCCTTTAAACTGCCCCTAGTGCATTCGTGTGTGTATTTGTGTGGCCAGTGATGGACTGCGATCCTGTCCAAGGATGTCCCCTGCCTTATGTCCAATGCCTACCGGGATAGGCTCCTGGCTTATGCTCAAAAAAACTCACTGACAGAGAATCTTCATTGTGAATTTTATATCAAAATTCTTTTTAAAAGTGCAATATTATATAGCAGCTCGTACAATAGACACATACAAAGTATTAAAAAGATGTAATAAATCAGCATGGAGCATATTCTAGGCAAAAAAAAGTTATATTCAGAAGGGGATTTCTCCACCTGGCCATCTGCCACATCTTATTCACGGTGTAAAGCACGTCCCACAATGCATAAGTCTGGCTGTGAGGCAGAGCGACCGACTGCCCATAGATCTGATTGGCTGCCCCATAGTTCCTCCTCCCTGTTAGGTCCATCCCCTAGCCTATAGGAGAAATAGCAGATATTAGGACAAGCAAAACTGCAACTATGGACAAATACAGTCGTTCCAGTTATTTGATATGCCAGCTATTATCTGTGTGATGAATACATAGATCTTAGCTAGTGAGTTACTTACCTGTGAGACACCCTATTGGTAGTTGTGTTCCTATCTACCCAAATTATGTTTTTTGTCTTTTATGTCTTTCACTATTTACATGTACATAAGTCAACTTTTGCCCATGCAACCGGTCACTTGTTATGGCATAAAAACACTGCTGCCTCAGCAGAGTGAAGAACACATTGATTAAATACAGTAGTATGTATATGACATGTTGGTAAGTACTATAGGCCTTTCTGCTTGTGATTTATGTGGTGTGGAACAGCATGCATCTCTGTGCTGCCTGTTCCCGTCTCTCAGCACACCGACGGCTCGATCCTGGCTTCGCTTCTGCTGCGGTTTGCCGCAGAGCCTTCGAAACGCCCGTCAGAGACAGAGACATTTGCACGGCGTGTTTTCCTCTGCCTTTTGGTCACTTTAATCCTCAGAAAAATGCCAAAATGCAGCCAGACTTGCTCTTCTTACAGTACATTCACTGTCCAGCAAAGGCCTGCAGGCCTTACGGCGGAGTGGGGAAATCTTAGGTATGATCTTTACGTGCAGGCGAGTGTTTTAGAGTTTTGCGCTGTAAAAGTTGTACGGTTTTCTTTATTTTGTTGCATTATTTGTGAAGCTGGAGATTCTCTCCCTGAACAATAACAGGTATCCGTTAAGTCCGTTTATCCATTAAATCTTCACCTCTTTGTTTATCCGTTCTCTGAACAGCTGACATGTATGCCATGATCCTACAGTATACCGGAACTTCGGACCCGTCGCGTGCATTTTACTCATAAATTGAGGAACGTACAATCAGTTTCAGATGTGAATGCCTGAAACATCTAAGATTGCTTAACAGAGACAATATCAGAGCTTTATAAGCCAAGTGAGAGCTCTAGAAGGCCACATCGCCTGTGAGCCGCAATTTAGTTTCCATGTACGTCAGTGACACGGTTCCATGCTAATGATCTTCCGCTAATTAACATCCCTTCGGCTGCGTCTTTATGCTTCACTTGGCCTTAATGATTCTCTCATTCTATCTGTGCAAGAAAGTGTTAGTAGTAAATTCAGCAGGACAGCAAGGTTATACTTTTCCCATGCTTAATAATTTGCTGATAACTAAGCACCAGAAGTTAAATTCATTTTTAACATTAAATTATATTATAGAATAAAACAGTAAAACTGCATAATGCCTCAATGCAATGTACAGTGGACTATTTAGGCTGAATCCCATTTCTCCCCTTGGCAATACCAAGCTTAGCTCTACGCCTTGGCCCTTGCCATGGAGTGGCAAGGGGTAGGGGTTGAAATTGACCCCTACAAAATGGGATACCCCTTCAGTAACGTGAAACGTCATCATTAGTCTCTGGTGAATTTAACATGCCGTCGTCGGTGGATATTAGTTTAATTTTAATGGATACTTTATTATTATTTATATATTATTTATTATTATTTCTATCACTTGGGCTGTTGGCATTTTTTTGCGTTTGTCTGCAGCAAACCGTAGTCAACATTAAACAAATTACTCACTCCCAAAGTGATCTTGGAGCACTTTTTGATTTGAAAAAAAAAAACACTGCTCATTCTCAGCTCTGAATCGAATGAACCTTCTAGCTTCCTCTGTACTCCCTGGAATGACCGGAATATGGGAAATTAAACAGACCCCAGCTATACAAACCCAGACAGCAAAGTGTACTTTGCAATGCATAACAGTAGAAGCCCATTGTAAACAAGCAGGAAAAGACTGGGTTTGTGGTGACTTGCTACACATCAGTAATAAATTAGCTAGATAGTTACTTAGCGAAAGAATATGAGCTCCACAGTGCTCTGTAGCAGCCCTGACAGTCTGCACTAATACAAAGCGAAACGGCAAACTGGCTGCTCGGCTTTCCTCAGATTCCCTGCACAAATAGCGACCATACCAGCAATTTCTTTGTGTGTGTGTGTGTGACAGTATATTTGTTGTTTATGACGAGTAGCTGCTGCGTGACTTTTCGTACTGCACGCACGAATAGCGACCGACCGCATGCTTGCGATTTTTTTATGAAGAATACAATCATAAGGCTTAAAACCAATTATTCACATCTATGTCTCTTTTCGTTCCGCAGCCATGTGCTGTTTTTCGCGTCATCTTCTCCTACCCCTCCGCTTGTGGTGAGCCTCTGAAAAATCTCCATTTGAAGGGGTAGTTAGCCCTCCCCCTTACCCCTACCCCTCTGTCTGAATGAGAAATGGGACACCCTACCCCTACATGTGAATGCACAAAACAGAGGGGTAGGGCCAAGGGGAGAAATGGGATTCACCCTTAGGTTGTATACAGGGCAAGTGTCTTTCTTTATGAAATGTAAGCAGTGACAATCATTTCATTCTTGTGGCTGCCCCATTAGACAGGATACATTGACTGTTAGCTGCCTTGCTTGCATATGGTGGGGCAGCATTGTGAGGAAGTAGTTAAACAAATTGCACAGCCTGGGCCCTGGCATGCTGGAATGTTGCCTAAAATTACATATTCACTGTGAGACAGTGATTTTCATAGATATGCAAACAGAAGCAGATGAGGGAAAGATTTAACTCATGCAAAATCAAAGATGAGCAAGCATGATGCATGTGGCACTACGTTCACTTAACATGTATTTTTCGGTGTAGGGAGATATTGGCAAACCTCTCTCACCCTTGGATGCTGATGGCAGGTTCACTTCCGCTGCTCTGAGCGACTGAGAAAGTGGGTGTCCAAGTAGGGAGAGTCAGACTCCGCCGCCGGTCTGACTGACTCCGTCTGACGAAAGACCGGGAGCCCCGCACGCAAACTGGTAGCATGGCGCGACTCGGTTCCCCCAAGGACTGTTTTTCCAGTGAACCCCCGGCTGGAGACCACACCTGGGGGGTGCAAGACGTAGGCCGAGATTGAGCCTCAAACAGAGAAGGAGACACCGGGCAGAAGACTGAGCGAGCATTGCCAGAAACCCGTGGGATGGAGGCTGGCCACGGGGCAGTTTCTTCACTGCTGTTATCACGACTAAATCTCTGTACTCTTGGGGAGGCTGGAGGTGAAGGGGTCTTGAAAGCGTATGAGGTGTAGGAAGCATTTTGGGTCACGTCCTGCCTTGAGGGTAGAGGGCTTGACATCCTTTGGAAATTAATGGCCTTATTAACTTGGGGAGGGCTTGGCAAGCTTCTTGGTTTTGGCGGCGGGGTAGGAAGTTTGCGGCTGCTAGGGGGGCTGCAGGAGGAAGGGGGAGCAGTTTGTCGTTTGAGGACAGGTGGATTAGGAAGTCGTCGCTGCTGGTAATGCGGTTTAGGAGGTGGGGAGGGCAAAATACGAGCACTTGGAACAGGAGCAGTGGCTGGCAGTTGGCTGTTAGCAGCTGGAGTGGAAGGCACTGTTTCACTGAGGTTGTTCCTCCCTTGCCTCCCCCTACTGTCAGCTCTGGTTAGCAAGGAATTTTTGGGCCCAGTGTCCCCCAGAGAGTTCGCTGTGGATGATCCAGAGGAGTGCTGGACCTGTAAGATTGTTTGGACTCGCTTAAATACAGGGGTGACCTCTTTGCTCTTGAGATCTTGCCTGGAAGTTCCTGACTGGCAGGTTTGAGGATCCGATGTTGCATCCAGACAGGTCGGCTGCACTGGAGAAACTTTGGGAATGATGCGTCTCAGGTTGCTCCGGCTTGGCAGAACTGTTACCGACTGTGTGAAGGCACGCAGCCGCTGGGACACTGTGGTCCTCTGGAGTGCAGACGAGAAGCCCATGCTCCCAGTACCATTCCTGTCGTTATTTGACTGGGGTTCCTGAGCCACCTCAAATGACTTGTCCATTAGAACCTCAGGAGGAGGTGGTGGCAAGTTATCTATGTCTAGGTCCTCAGCTCTGCTGGAATTATTAGAGTCTACTTGATGACTGTTGGCGCCGTTGGTCAGGATAACCTCCCTAATTCCTAAGCCAGGAATAATGGGAATGCCACATTTTCTGACCCCTCTGAGTGGTCCAAGCAAAGCTGATCCTTTGAGGTGCTTTTCCTCTAACCCCTGGCTAAAGGTGTCGATCAGCTTTTTGACGGAACTCGTGCCTGTGTTCCATGGAGGAGACTGCGCTGCCACTGATGGTGGAGTGCTGGGAGAGAGAGAAGCCATTAAGGGCCCTGTCCCAGATTTTTTCTCTTTCCTCTTGTCA
Source organism: Petrocephalus zakoni (assembly GCA_026774425.1). Classification (NCBI taxonomy): domain Eukaryota; kingdom Metazoa; phylum Chordata; class Actinopteri; order Osteoglossiformes; family Mormyridae; genus Petrocephalus; species Petrocephalus zakoni. The sequence continues at coordinate 20,820,627 of JAODKN010000027.1, forward strand.
TCCTCACGAGTGTCTACCCCCTTTTCCCCCAAAGAGTTTCGTCTTGGTTTAAGCTTTTCTTGGCTGGTACAGGCACTGAGGTTTCGAGGCAAAGAAGAGCACTGCCGACTGGAACCTGTAGACTGAGTACCTGGGAGTTTCCCTGCCCCTCTTCGCTTGGTCGACCTCCCTCTGTCATCTTCCTCTGAGCCAGTCATGATCATCCTCCCAAGGCATTGGTTTTGGCTTTGCTGTGACCTCTCCAGTTCCAGCAAACTAGGATCCTCTGCTTTGCTGCGCAGGGATTCTGATGAGCGGGAGCGGCGCTGCGTTGGCACTGAGTCCTTCTTCTTGGCTTCCACGGAGGTAGCAGCCTGGGCAGCTGACTGTGATCGCTTCAGCTTCTGTTTCTCTTCCATCCACTGTGGGCTTTCTTTCGCAGAGCTGTTTGCCTGCTTGACCTTTGAAGTAGGACACTGCGAGGGTACAAAGGGTATTCGTCCAATGATGGCATCTTTCATCTTGAGTGTCATCTCCACATTTTGGGGGTTTTCGATGCGTTGAGTTGGTAGGCGGCGCGGCAGGTGACATCGGTCAGATGGAGGACAGTTTGCATCACCCTCTATTTCTTCCTCATTGTCATCCTCTTCCTCATCACTATCATCCATGGAGGCTAAGCCTAACAGTGATTTTCTGCCTTTCTGCTCTTTTGCTGTAATGGTCTCGGAAGAGTCAGTTGAATTTAGGGACATGCTCGTGCTCATTCTTCGCATCCGTCTGCTGCTGGACCCCCTACATTTCAGTGTAGTGTTGGATGTGACACTGACAACTCCAGCTGACTCCCAGCTCTCTCTCCGGCGCTCAGAGCTCACAAGTGACCAGCTCTCTGGCCCTATTCCACTGTCCTCACTATATAGAGTAGAGTCATCTGGACCGGGCTTGCGGACTGCAGCCAACTCGATGTGAGTCAGGACCTGAGCCAACCGGGCCTCCGCAGCACGTCTTACTTTAAGCTTCTCAGCCAGAAGCTCAGATACAGTTGCAAAATACTCAACTGCATCTTCCAGGGCAGAGTCTGCGACACTTCCTAGTGAGTGACTCACCGAGCGCATTCTCTGAGTAGTGTACTGGAGCAGCTGCTGCAGTAGGTCTGGCGGTTGCTCCGCTGCAGTGATGGGGTCCTTTGTCGTACCTGCAGTGTTCTTTAGTGTGCAGTGCCAGGAAAGATGCTCTCCGTTTTCTGTTAGGATACTCTCCCCCTCATTAGCTATTTGCGCCAGCATACAGTTGACTTCTTCGTAACGTAAGGTCATGAAGGACACCATGGGCTGCAGGGAAAGCTGAGTCTGCAGTGCCTGGTCCAGCAGGCCCAGCAGGACCTCATATTTGGCAATGCTGGGATTTAGGTAGGCATAGGCAGCACGGTGCGCTTTTACTAGAGGCTCGGGGAAGTCAACCTTCTCCTTAACAACTGGAGCTTTTTTCTCCTTGGCTTTCCTACTGACTTGTTTACTTTTCCGAGCTTTATATCTGGCCTTTTTTTCCATCTTTAACTCCACTGCATCCCCCTGTGTTTCTTTTACCTCTAGCCTCATGTCGATTTCGATTTCTTCTGTGCATAACTTGCGTGATGAAGGGCCCGCAGGAGTCACTGTGGACAATGAGGGTCTCCTTGGGCTCAGAGGGGTGGGTTTCTGAGGGAGCTGGGCAGCTGGGGTCACCTGTCCTTCTTCTTCTGTAAGCCTTCCCTTTCCTGCTCCTCTCTCCCATATTTTATCGACTGCCTCTCCTGGATTTAAGGAGCTTTTCCCATCATCCAAACGCGATGCTCCATTCTTCTCCTGGGACGCTGGTAGCAGATCTCTCTCTTTCTTCAGCGTATTCTGCACCCCAGTCAAACTGTGACCCTTTGATGGAGAACAACCCATCCCGAGGTGGCCTCACTCCTTCCTGTAATGAAAATCTGACCATAAAGCGAACATAAAAGGCATACAGATCCTGTTGGCCATCAACGAGGGTCGGAAACAACCAGGACAGTAAGTGGAATGTGTAGCAGGATTTAACCACCTGCTGCCGCTGTCATTTTCAGATGCATTCGGTGACGGGAACAGTCCTTGAGCTTGTTGAAAGGTGGGTTTACCCTAAAACAAAGGAAAAAAAGATCACCTGGTTCCTTCTTCCAATCATCTTGCTTGAATCAGTAAATTAAGCTGCTCATTTTCGTGGGTTCTTTAAAGAAAAGGAAAAGACCCATCCGTGTCGGGTTACAGTGCTGCATCTAGCCTCACAGAGAGGCGTAGCTGGAGGGATTAGAAGGGATTTGGAGCGTGCTACTCCATGCGCACAGATGTCACATTAAGGTGAATAGGACTTGCACACGCAGGAACTTAAGCTCATCAAGGTAAGTGGAGCTGTTTTAGGGGCGTTTCACAACCCACATGGCAGCTGATCCACCTAGCAAGCTTATGCAATAGATTACAGGAATATTGCAGTTTACAGAATTTAACAAAACAAATTTGTGCAAAAAACTCTCTCAATGAATATATAGTATACAGTGATGTTATATTAGAACTTATACTTAGGTATATTTTATGTGCTGTGTATCATGCCTTTTATATGATGTGATATTGCTTTAATCAGATTCTCTGATTGCTATGTAGTGTCCATCCACATTATTTTTAGAGGTTCTGCATTAACCTGGCAAACCAGATCATTGAAGATGAGACAATACGATGGATTCCCCTGTTTTGACTGCACCAGCAACATGACCATGACAGGGACACAAACCCTCACTGCCAGAGAGGTCTCGTTTCCCCAGTGTGGTGACATGAGAGCTTCCGGTATACTCCTCACTGGATGACTTGTGGAGCTGTCTATCATTGAATACTCATAGAGTATTTATTACTCGGTCTAATAAAAGCTATACACCTCAGAAACAACAAATTGTTTCCTGTTATCTTGCATTTTCCTGCAAACTTATCGTTTGATGTTGAAGAGCACGCACAGCACTATGGTTGCTTTTACTTGTGAAACTGTGTACCTGAGCCCGTCCTGTGTCTTGTCACACAGTCCTTGTGTAATTGTGTACCTGAGCCCGTCCTGTGTCTTGTCACACAGTCCTTGTGTAATTGTGTACCTGACCCCGTCCTGTGTCTTGTCACACAGTCCTTGTGAAATTGTGTACCTGACCCCGTCCTGTGCCTTGTCACACAGTCCTTGTGAAATTGTGTACCTGCCCCCGTCCTGTGTCTTGTCACACAGTCCGTAATCATGCACTGATATACTGGGTCGCACTAAATACCATTTCACCCACAAGGGTGAGCTTCACAGAAAACCTGGATGATTAATTTGCGAAATTAAATATCCTGCTCTCTCTGTAGACTGCACTGCTAGGTGACAAAATACGAAAGGCCAATTTTTCCATCGACCAATGCTTTGTTACCAGTAATGATATCCACACCCACTGTAAGTTAGCTCCACCCACCACTCCAGAAGCAGCCTTGTTATTGGACAATGCAGCTTGCCAGTCATTTTAGTTGGGGGGGGGGGGTGTTAGATGCCAGCACAACAAATAGACTATAGTAAGGGATTAGCATAATCTCCAGTCCAGTCTCTGTGACCTTTAATTAAGTAGGACTGGCTACATACTGCAGTTTGCAAAACTGAATCACACAGCAGAGAGTATTCATTGGTAACTGTGAACTTGGGGTCAAAATTGCCATTGTACTTTAGTCATGTTGGAATTTTGGAATCTGTAATCACGACCGGTACACCCCAAAGTAAGAGATCATTAATACCTCTGTTGGCATCAAAACACGTGGCCAGGTCACACAGTCAGCCTGAATAGACAGATAAAATGAAAATAGAGTGCTATTCTTAAGCCTCTCATAAGTTACTCTCAGCTCAGTAATCTCCTGGGGCCATGCTAATTGCAGCTAATTTTACACACACACACACACACACACACACACACACACTAGGCTTGAAAAAGGTAGACAAGAAGATGGCAGCGGGTTAGGATGTAAATCTCCTTGCCATCATAGGAGCATGTACTGTCTGACCCACCAAGAGAATGCCCTTATCCTCCATAACAGGGCCCCCAAAACTGCCTCTGCATAGGAATGTTAACTGCGGACTAACCCTGACAGTCTCCTTTTCTAATTAGTTTGTATAATATTTTGTCATTCTAAAAGGCTTTTCCACATACAGCCCTGGAAAAAATTAAAAGACCACAGCACAATTTTTTGTTTCACTCATTACTCCATTTAGTGTTATGCGTCTGTGTAAACTGTACATTTTTCTGCAAACTGCAGCCTGGTTCTTCTCTGTTTCTCTTTAATTAAGGTTTTCTTCCTCGCTTTATGGGACTTCAGTCATGCTTCAAGGAGCCTGATACTAACTGTCCTGGCTGTGCATGTCACACCACCTAATGTTTCCCATTCCTTATGAAAGTCGTCATCCTCCCAATCATGAGGCGAATCATAAGTTGACGTTCATCTCTGGCATTAGAAGATCACTGCCGCCCATTAGCTGGCTGGTTTCTGGGCATTCCCAGTGTGTCCTGCTTCACATTGTTCTTCTGTAGGCTACTGCTGTCTTACGAACGTCGAACCTGGAAGCAACCATCCGCTCAATGATTAAACCAGGATTTGATGCAGTTTTTTTTTTTTTTATTGTGCTGTGGTCTCTTAATTTTTTCCGAAGCTGTATATGGAAAGTTGTTCTTTATTAGAAACCTTATAAATTGTTAAAAAAGGAATCACGAGGCTCTCCCGTGCACCTGCATAGCTGGCATGCTGATGGCGCGCCTGATATAACAATGGTCCAGGATCTGATTTCTCACCCAGACTGACTTGCACGGCCACATTCCTGTACAAGAAACTGCTCAAAGATGGAATGAAAGATCGGGTCGTTTTGTTTTTTTGGAAAATTAAATAGAAAATAGAAAGCACAGAATAAACGATTCCTGCCATTCACTTCAGTAAACTGCAAACATACACAGAGCCATACACGTCTAATATGAAGCCTCAGTGTTCTTTCATTAATTCTTTGTTTCTTTGCAAACCCCTGGAATTAAAATACATATTTACATATCTAGGGATTTTTTAAGGAAACAATAAACATGCTTTTCAGATTACATCAGCTTGCAGCTCATATCAACTTAAATTAAAAATAATCCTGCCCTCAAACTGCCTTCAATGCTGCCATACATTCAAATGTTACTTTGTGTCACTCACACCATGTAAATGTGCTTATTTTCAGTACCAGAAACACTCCAGCAGACGTGAATTTACATTATTTACCAGGCGGGAATGGAAGTGGGAAAGATCGACTCTACACTGACGGGAGGGGGTTTGGGGTAGACGAGTGGAGATGAAAATACGGAGCGGGGATGGGGGCAGACAAGCGGAGATGGGAACATGGAGCAGGGGTCGGATCAGGGTTGCACAAGGGACAGGCAGAAAGAGCTCAGCATATGACCTCATGTGTGAGCAACAATAGCTGGCAGAGGATGTGAGGTCACTGGGGATTTTAAAGGGAGAAGGACAGGTGCAGCTCTTCTTTTGATTCTGCACTGATCAAATAATTATAAAAGTTAATGTGCAGGCTTTTCTCATAGGACTCTCTTGTTATGACCACAAAACTATCCGGGCCTTCAGAAAATATCTGCTGGAAAACCTGTTTCATATAATGCATGAGTAGTAAAGATATTGAAAATGAACAAAAAACAGGAACATTGTCATGGAACATGTGTGAAATATTTACAAAAAAAAATAAATAATGTGTAAGGTATTTTAAATCTATATTTATTAATTTATTTATTGAAGTAATAAAATAATCTATCAAATGGTAATGTAAATAGATCCAGAAATACAATTTAAACAAAGATTTAGCAAAATATATAATTCAGTGCACATTTAATGGACTTTTGTTTCACATTTTCACTGATAGAACACAAATATCTTATGAAGAGATACTATGGAAAAGGCCTTTGTATGAATCACAGATAATGACATTAAAAACTGACCATTACCAGCATTTACTCTGTACCACATACAATCATTTAGCAGTTTTCCAAACTCACCCTGAAAAGGGTTGCAGGTAATTACATATACATGTGTATATCCAAAAATACATTTATTTTAATATCTAATGAAAGCTTTGATTTCCTTCATTTAACCTTGTTAAATATAACAAGGCATCAGGAGAAGAATGCCTTCTTGTAAGTCTCTGTCAGGGTCAGTGCCTGTCCAGCCCTGTCCTTTGTGTCGTTCCCCCTTTTTGGTCAAATGGTGTTGCTGGCCATCCTGATCCTCCTCATCTTCCTTGCCCATAGTCTGCTCTCCTTACTTTCCAGACTGCTGTATGGCTCAGTGGGCTAAGCATACAGCTGTTCTTCCCCATGGCAGGGGTTCGAGGCCGGCTAAAGGCCAGCCTTAACTTGTATCTCAGAGTGTTTGGTTTACCCTCCTTGTGTTTTTGGTTCCTCTGTCCCATTTTATTTATCCTAGTATATTGGTTGGCATTTCTAGTGTGTGTCAGTAGTGTTCTCTAGTTCTGAGAGTTCATTTGTTCCACCTGTCGCTTGTTGTCCTGTGCCCTCCCCGCTTGGTTTATTAGATATGAGTTGCACCTGTACCTTGTTTGCCTCAATGTTTCTGTGTGTTTAAGTGCCTGCCTTAGTCCTGTTTGTCAGTTGGTCATTGTATTGTTTCAGTTTCAGGTGTAGTGGTTCTGGTTTGTGAAGTGTATGGTGTGAGTTTTGGTTTGTATTTTCCTAGTTTATTATTGTCTTTGTTTTCTTTATTAGTTCTTTAGTGTTCTTTCTGGTTTTTGTTGGGCTCCCTCGTGGTCTGTTTCTTTTGTAGTTTTCCCCTGTTTTAGTTTATCCCCAATAACCCCCTTTTTGTTCCTGAGCTGCAAGGGGGTCGTCACCTTATTCCTCCTGCTTTTTGCCTGCACCATGCCACGCCGCCGCCGGATCCCTGACAGTCTCCTCCTCAGATGGGAAGAGAGGTGTGGATCAGTAAGAGGTGACTGGCCAGGTTCCTGAGAAAATACCTCTGACCCCATGGAATTTGTTATAGTGACTGGATACGAGTTGACGGCCCCAGAATTCATGGATGCATGGGTAACTGCCACATTTGTTGCAAAGGAGAAGGGGCGTATTCTGGTCCGATATGCTCCGGAGGTATTGCTTTTAAATAGAAGAACTCCTGACCCTTCTCCTCAGACAGGTCAGGGATTCTGTAATAAGATGGTCTTTACTAT
>JAODKN010000027.1:20853985-20869515 GCA_026774425.1 Petrocephalus zakoni
ATGGGGCCATACAAACCTGTATTACTTGTGTGCAAATTATTATTTTTTTGTACAATGTATAATTCTCATGACAGTAGGTTATTCCTAGCCAGTCTACTGCAATAATTGAAGTGGAAAATATGGTTACCACCCATTGATGCATGGGGGGAAAAAATACCATAATTTTGAAAAATATCATGATATAGAATTTTGGTCATACCACCACGTATTTACGGACCCTTTGATTCAGCCCTGCCCTCTTTGGCCTGGATTTATGCACGTCCCAAGACGAGCATAGCCTAAACCTGTGTCCTACACTGGGTGTACCCTGGTTCCTCTCTTGTCAGGACATACACACAACCCAAAGCAAGTGTGGCCTGGACCTGAGTGAGACATGTTTCCCCTCTGGCTTGGACCTATATGCATTTGGATCCCTCTCTGAACTGGATCGGAGCACCCCCGGTCCCCCATTTAACCTGTCACTAACCATGTCTTGGTCTTGGGTATCGGCCTCTCTCTCGCCTGGGCCTAAGCACAAGTTAGCCACTCATTGGCTTGCATCTATGCACTAAAATGAGTATGGCCTAGGGATGGGAAACGATAAAAAATTATATCATTGCCATTATCTATTCTTCTTTTCAATCCGATTCTTTATCGATTCCCTTATCAATTCCTGACCAGAGTAAAATAATTAAATATTAATTTATCACTGATTATAATTTCGAGGACATGTAATTAGACTTGGTTAGCTATATATTTATAAAATAAAAACAGTAGTCCTATGCAATTTTCAGCACCAAAAGCAGCTGTTTTATTAGCTGTCAGAACCAAATATCGTCCTCCTCATTAAACCTTGCTGCCTGGACAGCGAGCGTGAATGGGGTTTGTATTTCCGGAGCAGCCTTAGAGGAGCTATTGTTGTCACCCCGTCTGTCATCTTGTAAATTGGATGAAACAAACGTACTACATAATTCTTTACATTTCGTGTAGGTTAAGGCGCCGTAGTTACCCGCGTCTTTGGAGACCACGGAGCTCTAAGAGTGGACCACATGGCATTCTTGGAACTGAATGCTGTGTTGAGAGCTTAAATGTTTAAGCATGTTGCTAGTGTTACCACCCAAGCAAGTTTAAACGGCTTTGCACTGGTTACAAACTGCACAACGGTCGCCTTGGACCGCTTCTTCCGCTCCATGATGTAGAATTCAAGTCGCAGCGTGTGATGCATGCAATGCCAGAAAGTCCGGGGGTATTGTTAGGGGAACCAATAACGTCGGAGGTGCACAATTCCGATGCATCGCAACAATTAAAACCGGTTCTAAATTGGAACGGGGTTTTGATTCCCACCCCTAGTATGGCCTGGATCTAAATGTGTCCTACAAGGAGCCTGTGCTGCACCTGAGCATGCCTCGGCTCCTCTCCACCTTCGATCGACACACATCCCAGGGTAAGCTTGGCCTGGGCCTAAGTACTGTATGACACAGCCCCTCTCTGGACTGAGCTGTGGGTGTGTGGTTCCTTGCTGGACTAGGCCTATGTGCATTTTGGTCTCTTGTTGGACTGGGTCCCTGCGTATCACATTTTCTTTCTGGACTGGGCCTGCAGGTGGCTTGGTCCTTCTCTGCACTGTGTACATTATGAATTTCTCCTGTGGGCTGGTGATGGGCGCATGTCAGTCTCTGTTTCACCTGATTGTGTAATTATACTTCTACAATGATATATAGAATTATAGGAATTACATTTGTCATTATAATTCAGTAGTCTTATGCTAAGTAATTTTTACTTGCACACAGTTCGTCAGGTTATCTGTGCTTGGAGTCACCTTTGCAAGAACTATCCTTTTACTTGTATGTTTTTTCTTTCTCCCTGCAGGTCCTGAGAGGGACATGACCAAGGAGGATGTTCCCGAGTCATCACAGGGAGACTCTGTCCTGGGTAGACACCAAAGCCACTCCCGTAACCTTGACCGGCCAATTGTCCACCAAGTGGCATCTGCCCCAATGCCTTTGGACTGTGGTGAGATTACACAGACATTAATAAAAGAGGACTGCAGGAGGATGCAACCTGTACCTGGCTTTTTATTCTAATTTTTTATTCTATTCTAAGTCTTTCATGGAAGTTTTCCTGCGCTCCTTAGGCTCCTGCCTGTGTACACATGTTGTGCATTTTTTTAATAGCCTCTCTTACAGCATTATGCTAACAGAAGTCCAGGAGGAGGGTGTGTTTCTCATAGAAGAGCTTTTTTGTTTTTGTTTGCTGTGGCTTAGTAAGAATGCTCCTTTATGTCTCATTTCAACATACCGGCCACAGATTTCAGCTTATGGCAGATCAGCTGATTGGCCAATGCCGACACCACACAAACACATATGTGCGAACACAGACACACACACACACACACACACATGTTTGTATTTCTGTATTTGAGGGGACTCTTCATTTCTATGGGAAAAAGCCTAATCCCAACATTACACTCTTTACCCCCTCCCAGCCCTAACCTTAACCATAAGTAAGCCACATGTCCCCACATGCTAAAAAGGAACTGGTTTTGCTACATTGTGGACACATTTTGTCGTCAAAATGTGGCAAATGCAAACCCACAAACGCACTCACATATATATGTTATCTTATTTTCAAACAAGTGCATTCTTTTTTTTTCTTTGGTTAGTAGTAGCTTTATAGATTGTTGTTCCTTTTCGGTCTGTAGGAATTATATCATCACTTAATTTTAATATGTAGTGGTAGGGCTGTGTATTGGCAAGAATCTGACGGTACGATACATATCACGATACCGGAGTTACGATTCAATATATTGTGATATATCGCAATACTGTAAGTGATGTCATATATTGTGTGTTTTTTTATCTAACTGTAGAAAACTATAATGGTATAATGAAGACCATGTGCATACAGATTTAACCAAAAACATTTACTTCAGGTAAAGAAGTTCCCACAAGCCGTGCCCACAATTTTTAAACACAAACAGTACAAAAACTTTACAGAAACTTTAGTACAAAAAGTAGATAAATATTACAAAATGCCCTGCAATAATAAGACTAAGTACCAAAATAATGGCAGTGTAACATCCATGAGTCTTACCTAATGATTAATACAATTGAATTTTGCTTGGCCCGCAATATTATGCAGCTTTATGATTGTTTTTATGCCGCACAAACTGAAGCTTCGGCCTGCGTTCATGCACGTTGCTTTATGAGAGAAGTTTTACTACAACGAGCAAAAGTTTTTGCTATAGAAAATGATAAATACTATGCTGTACCTGTGGGGAGCTGACAGAAGTAGAATATTTTTCAAAGCGAAAGTAGCTTACTCATCTTGATTATGTTCAATGTTTGTACGGTCAGTGTAAACACAAGCCGGACATGTGCTTTTTGTTTGTAGGAGTTACACTGGGCATTTTCTCACTTTTATTTATCCAGTAACGACCGCCAGATTACTGTACTATCATGTGAATAGTGCGATTTGCAAATGGGTGGTGATCAACGGACACTCCAGTCAGTCAGTCTTATATTTCTTAATCTCCTTGAAAACCCCTAAAAGCATATTTTGTTTCTTCCTATATACATATATATTTGAAAAGTAAACCGTTCAAGGTTTCTGGCGGTGTTTTTAAAATGTTTCTATGACAAAAACTTGCAGAGTTTTTTTACGGTTTAGCAAGTTTTCTGCTTTGTCCCGCAGGTGGGACCGCCGACACTTTTTAAATTTTATTATATATATATATATATATTTATTTATTTATTTATTTTAAAGGATTAAAGAAAATAGTCGCTTCCAACATGTTTTTTTACTATGAAAGCCAAAATGATTCCACACTTCAGCTTGGTGTGCGGCAGGAGCCGGTCTAACGCACTCAGATTCAGCCATGGCTGCGAATGTTGCTAGTGACCATGACTTTGCTAAAGTTAGGAGTGGGGCGCAACTGGTGCGTCGTACTGACCAGAACCATCTAGCAGCCCGGAGGTTAAACAACACAAAGCAAGCCACTGTCAACTGCAAAGACACATGAACTATATATACTTTTTTTAATCGATGTTGTGTTTTTGAAAATAGGTACAGTATTGCAAAATGAAATATTGCAGTACTCAAGTGTATTGATTTTTTTCTTACACACCAATGTAGTGCCTTTTTGTCCTTTGAGATTTAATTAAACGGTTTAACGGACTGGCTGATAGTATTGTACTCTTTACTTAAGAAAAGGATTAGGTTCTCTTTTGGAAGTTAATTATTTTTTTCCTCAGAGTTTGGTCTTTAAGTCCTTCAAAAGACTTGCAGTTTCTCATGTGTCAGCACTGTGGTCTCGCATATTGCAGGTTGTGCCTTGGCCTGCCACCCCCGTGTGCATCTCTCTTTATTTCTTGTGCTTTCTCTCGTACCCCTCTGATGGCCTGGAATCTTGTTGATTTTTTTTGGGATATGCTTCGGACTTTTCCCACGAGCACCTCGGGATTTTCTTTGGGGGACATACACTGCCGTTTAGCTTTGACTGTCATGTCATGTGTTCCATAAGTAGTGATTGCTTGTCTGTCTGGCATCATGCCCTCCAACCTTCCTACCTGCAATTCTATGGAGGAAAAATGCTGCAATCAGTTTTAAATTATTATTATTATTATTATAATAATTAATTCATTCATTCATTAATAATGATATAGTAACTATGATAATTAATGCACTCAAGAAGTATTGCTTTGGAGTCACAGATGACCTGGCTGTTCTGTCTTACCCATCGACAGAATTCACCTTCTTCGACCCTAGCGAGCCGCAGTGCTGCGCTGTCCTGGCAGACCCTCAGACCACCGTGCCGGAGCTCTTTGCTGTGCTGAGGCAGTGGGTGCCTCAGGTCCAGAGGAACGTCAGTCTCATTGGCAATGAGGTCAGCCCACCTGTGTGAGCCTGTTCTTCACTGCTAGCTCCATTCCATGCAGCCGCGCATAATCTGTCTCTAATGCACTGACTTTACTGAAAGTGACTTTTAAAATATATGCTAATATGGTTATTAAGTAAAGTTTGTGTTGTACATCAAACAGATCTCATCTTGACACCCAAATGCCCTTTAATTTCTTGCTTGACTTGAACCATCACCTTCTGCCAGTAGTAGATTGTCTCCCTTGCGCAGCAACACCTCTGTCTACTGCGATCGATATCAGAGTAATTTCCCCTCAGCACCCACTCTTAAGACTCGCTCTTTAATATTATGTTTTTGTTATGCTAGGTTTGGCTTTAAGAACAGTTCACAATTATAGTGCTTAATCTTTTGGGGAAGTCAGTTGCCAATCAGGTAAATCTCGTCTGTTTTGCTCAGAGGCCTCTGGAAATACCCAGAATCAAAGCGTAGCGTCTATTTGTGCTCACATCGCATCTGTGCTTTTACAGAATTGTTCTTCGTACTGGTTGGCATAATTCTCAGAATTTTTGAGGTTCTTGTCATACTGACCCCATTTATTACTGTTCTTTCTCGGCAACGGTACAAATTCTCACTTGTAAGCATTATCATTGGGCCGTAGACCTAGAGAGCCACCCAGCGTTTGTGACGGAGGCCTGTACCACAAGACTGCTGCATATCCCCTTAAGGGGCTCATAAAATCCCACGGTCTTAGCAGACAGTGTTGCTCCCGGGGTTTCCAGGCTTGAGGGGGTTGGCTGTACAAGGCCAGGCTATATCATTATTGTTGTGGTTTTCATATTTCACAGGTACGATTAAGCCTGAGGTATTTTTGGCTAACAGCAGCTTCTTGCTGTACTATTATAGTGTCAGGGGGGATTGTGTGCTTGGGATTGAATTACAGGTTTAACTTACCGTATTTGGCTTGGCTCACTGTGGAATGTTGATACCTCAGCTGCTGTGCTGTTTGTTTGATTGATAACGGCGTTGGTAACGGGATAACCTGTGCCGTGATTGGCCATCCTCCGCGGACCTGCCAGATCCTGAAGCGAGGCTGCGGCGTCAATGACCGAGACGGCCTGACCGACATGAGCCTGCTCCATTACTGCTGCAAGGCGGGAGCCCCCGGCATCGGTAGGCCGATGTGCGCGTGCGTCTGTGGATGTTTGTTTTAATTGCCGTCTGTGCATATGGGTGGATGACGGACACGCCTCGCAGGTGACGCGGAGGAGGCCGCCGGCTTTGCGCGCCAGCTGCTCTCCCTCGGAGCCGAGGCAGGCCTGCGGAGCCGCTGGACCGACATGAGTGCCCTGCACTACGCGGCCTACTTCGACGTGCCGCTGCTGATCCGCGTGGTGCTGGAGGCCGCGCAGCCGGGAGGTGAGTCCCACGGGCCCAGTGGAGGCCAATACGGGCAGGAATATATACACATGGGTACAATTTCCAGTCAATGTGTGTTTCTCCCTGTGCTCCGCTTACAGAGGTGGACGCCACCTGCAGCGATTTTGACTTCGGCACCGCCCTACACATCGCCGCATCCAACCTGTGCGTCTCTGCCGTCAAGTGCCTGCTGGAGATGGGGGCCAACCCCGCCTTCAGGGTGCGTCAGAACTGTGGGAATGGGTGGGTGTTGTAGGCTGCACGCCGGAACGGGCAGGGCGGTTTAACATTACCGCAGCTATAAACATGCAGTGGGAGACGTGGGCCCGCCGTAAACAAACAGAAGTGCTGGTGCGGGACATCTGTGCGTCTCCTTCAGGTAATGGGGGCTCCGTAGGGAATGGGTTTGAAACAGATGTTGCATTTAAATTTATAGCGGACCATAAGTCACCTGTAGTGCTTGCTGCTTTTGGTTTCGGCTAATAAAAGAGCACTTAATGTCTTTTCGGTTTCCACAGATTCGGTTTTTAATAAAAGCAGCCAAGCTGATTTGGGTAATTGCTCATGTGCTTGGGTGAATCATGTGATCTTGAGTAGAAGTGAGCGGCCTTGTGGCTGGGGTTGTACACCAGCCGGGCCAGAGCCTCATGATTCTGCTGAAGGGATGGGGGAAATGCGGCAGGGCTCAGAATAGTGCCTAGAGACCGGCGGGGGGAGCCAGTGCCCGCGGTGGCAGGGACCTTGGCAGAGTAGGCCGGCGGGAGCTTTCAGTTCATTTACTTTAGCTGTGTGACACATGCACGTACACACAGCCTCACAAACGGGCCACGAGGCCGCCCTCCAGACGACCCCACACGCGGCCATGTTGGCAGAGGCAGACCATGCACCCTTTCATTGCTGAGTGGGCGTTTGCCATCCTTTCCCATCCTTTCCTGTCCTTGTCCTTTTTGCTGTATTTGTCCCGGGTGCCACCTCGAGACGTCACACATGCGGGGGCCTGTCAGCTGCTTATTTATTCTCTAATTTACTTTCCTCCCTTGGGCACCTTCTGGGAAAGAGCCGCAGTAATTCATCCCCTAAACTAATTTTACAGCCCTGTAGCGTGATGAGAAGCTGTAGCCTGGGGGTCATGGCTGGTAAATAGCAGATGTCACCAGGTCGAATTTAATTATTTACATTATTTACGCCCAGATACTGAGCCATGGAAGTTGGATTGCTTGTGAGGCCAACGGCGGGCTCCCACATCTCTTGTGGTCCCGTGATACGTATTAATGAAATGGCTGGGGGGGGGGGGACTATTGTTCCCAGTCTGCCAGCTTTGAGTTGCACTGATTTGGCCAGTCTGCCTATGTTTCACATTTGTGACATGACAGGTGCTTATGAAAAACATTTTCCCTCTAACCTAACGAAATGCCCTGTACTGTTTGAAAGTGGATGAATGAATTACTGGTTGTAAAAACTGTAAATTAATGTAAATTAATTTGACAATTCTGGCCAGGTAGAGACGTTTTTGAGTGCTTACTTGAAATCTCCTTCTAAACGCTTCCTTAATGAATGATGTCTGCCCTTGCCTACAATGTCGGGGTTGGGTAGACCTGGTCTTGGTGACATGGAGAGAATGCTGGTATTTTCACACAAGCCCAGCTGACTTCTTGGCTGTAATATGCTGGTTTCGCTGTGGCAGGGATGCTTGGAAACCCCGCGGTGTCTCCTATCAGCAGCCCTGTGAGAAGGAAGTCTTTATATGCATGGCAGTGCTGTGAATGTCCAGCAGAGGGCAGCATTGCCCCATACCACAATCTGATTCATCTCCAAGTTTGCTGAAAAGAGTGCGGCTACAAATCGTACTGATCCTGCCGGTTGCTGATAGGTTCTTGCTGGCAGGCATTATTAAAGGTTGCTTTAGATAACACTCCCTCTTCTGGAATTTTTTTTGTCCCCCTTCCTCCTATTGGGGATTGATCTGTGCATTAAGGAACCAAATGCTGTGATGCGGGGAATCTAATCACAGCCTAACGCTGCCTAGTCTGTCCTTCAGTTCTTACAGCCTGTGGAAGCGAAGAGCGTCTTTGATGATATGATCATAGTCTGGATGAGCAGATGGTACAAAAGCAGTGTGACATAATGGCTCAGCCTTCCGGCATGGACAAAAACAACGGTGACAGCGGCCCGCGGCCTTTTTAACACTGTTTCGCGCATTACGTGAGTGTAGCGGGAGATGAATAGAGAGATCTGCCACACAGACGGACAAATGCGGCCTAGTGCAAACTCTCACTGGAGAGAGACGTGTTAATGTCCTCGTGTGCGCATTTATGTGTGTTTGTTGCACTGTAGTCCAGCACAAACGCACTGATGAATTAGCTGTCAGGATGCACGCCAAGTATGATTGTTCAATGGGGAATTCCGCTGGAATTCGGCCAGTCGTACATGTTTATCGTGTTTGCTATGCTGCTAATTTAGTGTAATAATAGAATCGATATTTTTGTCCTATGCTTCCGTCACTACTTAGTAAGTACTACTACTACTAAGTCCAGGCCAGCAGCCAATGGAGTGGCAGTTGGATATCAACTGTGAACTGCATAGTTTTATTTTCAATGTTAAGTTAATGTTATGTTAAGATTTATTCAGTTCCATTTGTGTACTTTGTCTCCATATAGACAGTTGTTCTGTTTGTTTCTTAGCACCCATGACTCCCGGAGCACTGGGAAGTAACTTAACTCAGGTAGGAGGGGTCCAGTGTCATAACATAAATACCCATCTGTCCTCTAACCATTTGTCCTGGACTGCAAAATGGAGAGCCATTCCCCGACAGCAGGGGGTATAAGGCCGGGTTCACCCTGCACAGGATGCCCATCAGTGTCAGTTTTGAAGGCTTGTCTGGTTTGACAGTACAGACTGAACCTTGTCTCCTTATGCAATTCCATTTTCTCTGATTGCATATCCCCCATCAGACTTTTAGCTTCAGTTTCCTTTCAGGTCTCTTGGATGCCTTCCTGATATATGTGGTAGTGTCATTACCCACAATGTTGCTTCTCTCATCTGGCTTCCTGTAGAACGACAAGGGCCAGTGTCCCGCTGACGTGGTCCCTGAACCATTGGACATGCCCCTGGAGATGGCCGATGCAGCCGCTCAGGCCAAAGCGCTGCGGACCTTGCTGAGGGAGGTCCTGCCCCAGCCATGCCGGCCTGGCCCGCCCCCAGCTTCCGGGGTGCTCTCAGACAAGGCCAGAGCTCAGCTTCTCAGCATGGGCATCCGGCTGGGGGATCGTGTGGTCATCGCGGGGCAAAAGGTTTGTCCAGCAGCATAATCCTTTGCACTCCCACTGAACCCATTATGATTAAATGGGCCTTCTGGTACAGCTGGTACAGGCTCTTGGACTGCCCGTCTGTACTGGGATGGCGCTATCCTGGAGGGCAAATTCCCGAGGCCAAACTCCCACTGGCGTTGTCCTGGCACAGCTTGCATGTTTAATTCAGTCTCTTGGCACGTCGTCCTCCTCAGCAAAGTGATCAGACATAAGCTCGCATAAATATTTATACAAATATGGCCAGGTTCTGTGGGCCCGCTTCAAGAAGGCTGCCAGATGGACTTCACAAGCACATCCGCTTTTCAAGTGGGGTTAAGACAACAGTAGCGTTGATGACAACCGGTGAGCAACAATCACCCTGAGAAAGCAGTCCTGTCACGTCTGAGCTCTGATAAATAATTCTGTGGTTGTGATAGATGAAGAGGCTTCAGCGTGATGTAATGGGATGATCATCGAACATCTGTAACAGCATGTCACTGTTATATTACTGTTGTATCCCTATAAATTAAATCAATGAATTTTTAAAAATAGCAAATCCAGTGTGGGGTGGTATTTTGTTGTGAATGAGGTGCTGATAGTATACCTAGGAGAGCAGCAGAACGCACACTAATCCAGCACGTAACGCCCGCGCTGTCGCTGCCAGCCACCCGCCGGCCGCAGGCTGGGGGGGGGGGTGCGGGGGGCTCAGTAGCTGAGTCTCACACTGTGCGTGAGATCGCAGCGATTGGGGGGAGAGGCGGCACTTTGATTGGCCAATCATCTTCCTAACGGGCTGCCGCTGGCCCTCCGTGCCTTTTCTCTTTCTTTCTGTCGTGAAGCTTTCAGGTTTCTCCAGACGCGGAGCTGTATACAGGAACCGAAAAAAAAAAAAGGACGTGATTGTTTTTTAAGTGCCGTGGCTGGACCGGTAGAGAGTAGCGATGCGGAGCGCACTCGGCGTCCGTGCCGTGCATGCTAATTCCCCTGTGTCGCTCACCTGTAGAGATTGTTTATTGCGCTTGTTGTTTTTCTTTTTAATTTGACTTCATGTTCAGCTGGTCAGCGCGTGTGCGTGTGGGTCCGCGCCTGGCACCCCGGGCCACGCTGCGTCAGGAATCCTAATGCAGTGCCGTGTGCCTCCGCTCCGCTCAGGTCGGCACCCTGCGATTCTGCGGCGGCACCGAGTTCGCCGGGGGCCAGTGGGCCGGGGTGGAGCTGGACGAAGCCGAGGGGAAGAACGACGGCTCAGTGGCCGGGGTCCAGTACTTCACGTGCCCACCCAGTCACGGTACATCTCACGCATGCCGCACGTCCCTCAGTATCATCTTACCCACCTCACTCTCTGCCAGCACACTGCTTGCAGTTTTACCAGTTTTTTTCATCCTGGAAAAAACCATGACGATTTTTTTTAAGTCTCTCAACGCTCTCCAGTACTATTACATGGATCTGTCTTAAATCCCGTTGAGCAAGCCTCCTGTATGGTGACTGTGAGACGGTTGTTATGGACATTATAATACAGAGCGTCCCTGCTTCGGGCTCAGTCGGCCCCACCCTGTACTCAGAAACGTGATGAATAGGCATAAGCTGTCCTGGTCCCTGCCCATCCCAGGTAATCGCTCTACTCCTCTATACAGCCTGCAAATGAATTACTGAATAAAATTTTGCCTCAGACTGAAATGGATTTCTTTCACCAGACACTGTCCTGAATATCTAGGAGACAGGCAGCCAAATAACCGTCCATTTGCGTTTTACGCTCATGTGCCCAGAGGAAATCAGAAAGTACCTTACACAAACTGCCACTGTTTCCAGTTCCTGCTGCTCCAAACAGCCTTTGCCCCACCCCGGTTTCGGATGTTGCTATTACAGTGTGCCCCCTCGGTTTATTATTTTGACCTTTTTTCCACCTACTCTTAGGTATCTTTGCCCCCCTGTCAAAAATCAACAAACCTCCAGAGAGACGCAAGCATGCCGGCGTGCGAAGCGCTACCCCTGGCCGCCAGGCCCGACAGGCCCGGCTTGACCTGTCTCATGTGACCTCTAAGATCAAAACAGGTTTGTGTGACCGTGTGCCTGTCGCCGTGCATGTCCCCCTGCACTGGAATGCTCCAGATCTGCCGTCACTGGCTTGGGAAGGACGCATGTGACTGACATGATTGCAGAGAGGAAGCTTTTCCCCAAGTTCCCCGTGGCCCGAGCGTCCGCCTCAGAGCGATGAGGCCTGTCTGCGTTTCCTCATCACGCTCCTCCTTGCGGCTGCCTCGGGGGGGCCGGCTGAGCCAGTTGCAGAAGCTGTGGCGGTCATGTTTTATTTAAGTCCTCAGCACTCGTACCAAGCGCCGTCTGTCTCTCTGAGCATCACTCTGTGAGCATAAGGGGCCTCTGTGGTGCCCAAAAAGTGCAGATTACTTACCCTGGCAGCATGTGGCTTAAATCACGATAACGGTAATCAAGAGCAAAGCTGAGCAGTAGCTGGTAGGCAGGGCTGGTGCCTAAAGGGAGCGAAGCTAGTGTCCCCGAACAGCAGGGAAAGGGCCTCCGTCGCGTCCCCGCCTATGCTGCCGCGTCCCACCCTCGTGAGCTACTAAGCACAGAAAACATAGCACACTCATCCGTGGCGTCCTCGTAAACGCACCACGTCAAGATCCCAGACGCCATAGAGGCCCCCTCGACAGGGAAGCCCCCCTGGGAAGGAGTTAGTGCAAACCAGTGACTCAGGAGAACCTGTGCCGCGTCACGCTGACACAGTCCATAACTCTCGCTTGGGCCCCCCCCCTTGTATGTAATTGGTGTCATGGCTGGGGAGGATATACTGTGGTCATATGCTGTGATTCAGTGGCACTCGCACCATCTTAAATTATATAAAGGAAGAAAAATGTTCCAGGAAATGGTGTCATAGCTACCATCTCTGTAGTAAACAGTACTTTAAAATTTTAGTTGTTTATTTTTCCCCAGGGCATCATTGGACCGGATATGAGCAGAATAGCGGGCTTAAGAATTCGGAATTCCGCGAGAGCTGCCCGTGATCGATTGTCCAATTAAGCCGGTTTAATAACGCTGCCATGGCCGTTCTGAGTGACCAGTTCCTAATCCATCACAGGTTGTGGAGAGAATGAGTGTGTGTGTGTGTGTGTGTCCGTGTCCAGACGATGGCCGTGTTCCTGGCTATTGGCAGTCTAGCTCCTGTTCTGGCTTGGTTTTTGTGCCAGGGTCTGCATTTGGGTTTATTATCCTAACTGTAAAGTACAGGTCAATGAGGAGGCCCTCGACACTAGAATGCCACCAGCGGCCTGCCAGAATTCAGAATATACATAAAAATAATGTTTCTTTTTGGTCTTTAATATTAGGTGATTTTATTGTCGCTGTGCCACCTCACTGCACTGCCGAAGTCCGCGTTGGGGGCTGTCTCAGCCACAAATGCGACGTCTGATTGCTGTCCGGCCAGGAGACAGTCTGGAGGTGGGCGGGTGCTTCTGGCCTTGTAAAGGTCATCCTTAAAGGTCAGCTTAGAAGTGCAGAATTCAGAGTGACTGGCAGGCCCCACTTATTAATGCAGCTTACAGGCATCAATAGAGCGCATTCCTCTTTCAGGTCTGCTGTGTGGATTCAGTGGTATGATAAATGTACTTCACAGAATCTCTTTGTTAGTTATTCGATACTAAAACAGTCTGATGCGTTTAAAAAATGACCCTGACTGGCAACTGGTATTCATTGAGTGCCATGTACACTTTGCTGGAGCAGATACCTTTCAGCCTGTCGTGACTCTGCTGCAGTTTCTCCTCTGATTGCTTTTTTTGTCACTGCACACCACTAAATTAGAAAAACAAAGTGTGCTTGAAGAAGTTTAAAGGTTCAGGCCCTGATGCGCGTCTCCTGTATGTTTGGGGTTTGGTGGGGGGTAGCCCTCCTTGCCTGGCCCTCCCTGGGCAGCACTCTAGGGGAGCATAGACAATGAAGCCTTTTGTCCTCTGCATTGTACTTCATCTACCCCACCCGCAAAGTGAAGAAATTTGTGTCCAGTCAGCTCCTTGCTTAAAGGCCGTCCTATCTGGGGATTGAACTTTTGCTGTCTGCCCAGCTTTTTAATGCACTTTTTTCATCCTTTGGTAAGTTCTCTTCCTTTTTGGGGTTTTGGGGGTTAATAAAGGTGTTCCATCCAACAATGAAACACTCTTCTAGCAACAGGCTGTTTCAATCCTAATGGACGATGACAGTGGTGCCCTGGTGGCAGAGACGGGTACTGCATATGCTCTATCACTTCGCCTTGGGTAGATGGAACTACCACGTGAAAGCATTAATTTGGAGACAGGCTGCCAGTAGGGTTTCTGCAGACCCCTTTCGATTATATCATTTTTTGTTCTGCCGGCATCCCACGATTTTCAAATGCATGCGGCAGAGACGGAAGAAATCTTCAGTCTCAGAAAAGCACGTTCCACTTGTGTGTGGACTGTCCTCTGGACAGCTGTGTGCCGGTGGCCTTTGAGAAAGACATGCCCGTGGAGCAACTCATGTAACCATGGTCTCACTGTGGTCAGAATCTGCCCATCTTCCAAAGTTAGGAAAACCCTCTACTTAATGGCCATCTGAGCTGCTTAATTAATGAACTCCTGCGAACAGTCTGTGAAGGTCCATCAAAGTTAAAGTGTAATGAGGGCTGTGTTCCAGAGGTTTCTGGTACCGTTAAATTGAAGAGCTTGGTCTGGCTGGCTCGTTTGAAGTGTTGGATTAGTATGTTCCCTTAGACCTGGACTGTAGATTCTCGGACAACAAGGAGCCACAAATAAGTAGCAGACTTAAGATGTGTATCTGCTGTACACCATGGATGTGCTTTTGTGATGCATAAGCTAAAAATTAGTGGTGCCCAGAGCTGCGAAGTAGGCAGAGCATTAGAACAGCAAGCCATGTTCCCCATGTGGGCTCTTGCGGCAGGCAGTGGGACAGCGAGCCGCATGGCATGTTCCCCGTGTGAGCTCTTGCGGCAGGCAGTGGGACAGCGAACTGTGTAGCATGTTCCCCATGTGGGCTCTTGCGGCATGCAGTGGGACAGCAAGCCACATGCACATGCAGTGGGTCAGCGAGCCGGGTGGCATGTTCCCCATGTGGGGTCTTGCGGCATGCAGTGGATCAGCGATCCGCATGCAGTGTTCCCAGTGTGGGCTCCTGCGGCATGCAGTGTGACAGCGAGCAGCATGCCACATTCCCCGTGCGGGTTTTTGTGGCGTGCAGTGGGTCAGCGAACCATGTGCAGTGTTCTCCGTGTGGGCTCTCCCGGCATGCAGTAGGTCAACGAGCCGTGTGCAGTGTTCTGCATGTGGCTCTCGCGGCGTGCAGTGGGTCAGCAAGCCGCGTGGCGTGTTCCCCATGTAGGCTCTTGTGGCATGCAGTGGATCAGCGAGCCGCATGCAGTGTTCCCAGGGTGGGCTCCTGCAGCAAGCAGTGTGACAGCAAGCCACATGCCACATTCCCCGTGTGGCCTCTTGCGGCGTGCAATGGGGCAGCGAGCCATGTTCCCCATGTGGGCTCTCGCGGCATGCAGTAGGTCAGCGAGCCACATGCAGTGTTCCCAGTGTGGGCTCTCGTGGCATGCAGTACTGTAGGTCAGCAAGCTGCATGCAGTATTCCCCATGTGGACTCTGGCGGCATGCAGTGGGACAGCGAGCCCTGTTCCCAGTGTGGGCTCTCGCGGCGTGCGGTTGGACAGCGAGCCCTGTTCCCTGTGTGGGCTCTCGCGACATGCAATGGGACAGCGAGCCCTGTTCCCAGTGTGGGCTCTCGCAGCGTGCAGTGGGAAAGCGAACCCTGTTCCCTGTGTGGGCTCTTGTGGCATGCAGTTGGTCAGCATGCCGCATGCAGTGTTCCCAGTGTGGGCTCTCGCGGCGTGCAGTGGGACAGCGAGCCCTGTTCCCAGTGTGGGCTCTCGCGGCGTGCGGTTGGACCGCGAGCGCTGTTCGAAGTGTGGGCTCTCCGGACTTTCAGTGGGGAGGCGGGCCCTG
>JAODKN010000027.1:20869615-20881137 GCA_026774425.1 Petrocephalus zakoni
TGCAGTGGGACAGCGAGCCCTGTTCCCAGTGTGGGCTCTCGCAGCGTGCAGTGGGACAGCGAGCCCTGTTCCCAGTGTGGGCTCTCGCAGCGTGCAGTGGGACAGCGAGCCCTGTTCCCAGTGCGGGCTCTCATGGAATGCAGTAGATCAGCTAGCCGCATGCAGTGTTCCCCATGTGGACTCTCACGGCATGCAGTGGGACAGCGAGCCCTATTGCTTGTGTGGGCTCTCGCGGTGTGCAGTGGGACTGCGAGACCTGTTCCCTGTGTGGGCTCTCGTGGAATGCAGTTGGTCAGCGAGCCGCATGCAGTGCTCCCCATGTGGGCTCTCATGGCATGCAGTACTGTAGGTCAGCAAGCTGCATGCAGTGTTCCCCATGTGGGCTCTTGCGGTGTGCAGCGGGACAGCGAACCCTGTTCCCAGTGCGGGCTCTCATGGAATGCAGTAGATCAGCGAGCCGCATGCAGTGTTCCCCATGTGGACTCTCACGGCATGCAGTGGGACAGCGAGCCCTATTGCTTGTGTGGGCTCTCGCGGTGTGCAGTGGGACTGCGAGACCTGTTCCCTGTGTGGGCTCTCGTGGAATGCAGTTGGTCAGCGAGCCGCATGCAGTGCTCCCCATGTGGGCTCTCATGGCATGCAGTACTGTAGGTCAGCAAGCTGCATGCAGTGTTCCCCATGTGGGCTCTTGCGGTGTGCAGTGGGACAGCGAACCCTGTTCCCTGTGTGGGCTCTCGTGGCACGCAGTTGGTCGGCAAGCCGCATGCAGTGTTCCCCATGTGGGCTCTCGCTACATGCAGTGGGACAGAGAGCCCTGTTCCCTGTGTGGGCTCTTGTGGAATGCAGTAGGTGAGCGAGCTGCATGCAGTGTTCCCCATGTGGGCTCTCGCGGCGTGCAGTGGGACAGCGAGCCCTGTTCCCAGTGTGGGCTCTCGCAGAGTGCAGTGGGACAGTGAGACCTGTTCCCTGTCTGGGCTCTCGTGGAATGCTGTAGGTCAGCGAGCCACGTTCCCTGTTCCCCGTTTGGGCTCACAGTGGTGTGTTTGTAAATGCCTTCAGAGCAGAACAGTCACATGCTGTTTTGCTGCACCCCCCACCCCCCATACTGATCCTCTGTCTGCCCCTCCCTCCCCTCCTCTCTCTCTCTCTCTCTCTCTCATTCTCTTCCCCTTGACTAGGTGCTCTCTCTCTTAGCTGTTCTTCCTCTTCCTCCTCTCTGGACTCCAGACATGGTCCTAATTCCCGGACTCGCCCGTTTCCCCGGCAACGACCCCCCGCTCGGCCACACAGAGATCGAGCCTCGCTTGTCCCTAAGACTGCTTCTCCGAGTGCCCCTCCTTCAGCCGGTGTGTCTAAGTGGGCATGCCTATTCCACAGCGACACCTTACCCTGTCCCCCAGACGGTAACCGGGGCCACAGCTTTGCCCCCAAGCCCCCCCCCACCCCCACACACACACACACATTTCTATTTATATCTTTGTGGTAACCTTCCATTCATTCCTATGGGTATATAACCCCAGTCCAAAGAAAGACACCATGAGTAACCAAATAAAATACAAGACTTTTGGTATCTTTAGGTTTTTGATTGCAGTCACAGATTTTTAGAAATTTAGGCTATCCTTGTGGGGACTGAGAAAATGTTACAGGCTTTTATCACATTGCGGGGAAACCCAGTCCCCACAATGTAATGATTACAGACGCACCCACACACACTCACAAAGTGTCTCTGACGTAACCAGCAGAGGTGTCTATTCAGTTTTGCACATGGTGCTTTATCTATTACTGATTCTGTGCATCACTCTGTTTGCCCTTGCCCACGGTGTCTGTATTTTGAAGATACTTCTGTTCATTTTTCATTTCTTGTTGCATTGAGATGGTTCAAGCCAGACCAAGATATAGTGGAACTCAATCTGATTCATGTAGCATCTCGCATTCAAACACAAACTCGCTAATTGTATTAGTTAGGCAAAGTAGACTTGTACTAATTGGTGTACCTTGCTGCTTTACTAAACATGAGCCATGAAATTTAATTTTGGTGTTATTGCATTTTGTATGGCTGTCCTTAGTTTCACCCTTACCTCTACAAAATGGATTTCTTTTGTTTTTTATTTTTTGATGTTTTTTTATATAAAATATATAACTGTATCATAAAATATTTTACAGCAACACTGTAGTGCAGATGTACAAAGAGCGATCTGATTTCACTGTGCTTGTGCTTGAAGTTGTTGCTATGGTGATGATTCTCGGCCCCAGGCTCCCGGAGCAGGACGCCCTCTGTCAGCAGTTCAGTGTATGACAGCCCTGAGGTGAGGCTGGGCGAGCGTGTCCTGGTGGTGGGCCAGCGCACAGGGGTGGTGCGCTTCAGCGGCAAGACCACCTTTGCGCCAGGTGAGGGTGCTGCACCTGATACAGCCGCACTTTGTTTGCTCCTTGCTGAAATGCTTTGTCTCGTACCTTAATATTGTACCTTTTCTGTAATATTTTGCATTAACAATTCTGCTAGTAATGTCATATCAGCAAATTATTTTTAAAGTGCTTTAGCGACTTGAGGAGCTGATTCTCGCGTGCGGATTTGTTCGGTCCGGCAGGTTTGTGGCTGGGGGTCGAGTTGGACAAGCCGAGTGGGAAGAACGACGGAGCCGTGGGGGGGGTGCGCTATTTCACATGCCCCCCCAAACACGGCATCTTTGCTCCACCCTCACGAGTGCAGAGGTGGGACCTGGAAATCAATACATCTCTATAACCCTATTAGACTAATAGCAGTACAGTTCCTATATTTGCTGTATTGATTTGCATTCAGTAACTAGTTGGATAAGATATACTTCAGTATCTGGTTCTATTCATATTAGGGGTGAATTCATTGAAATTAATTATATTTATGTAACTGGAGTGTAATATGGTTTCATACAGTCTTTAACACAATTTTTGTCCAAAGTTTTTATCTCACATTTTTTATAAACAACAGACAGAGACAGCAATTAGATCTGCCCTGATTTATATACCATCTTAGGCGGGGGAGATCCATCCCAGCGGCTAGCTTTGTTTAATATCTGCAGCACTATAACATATCTTCTGCCTGGCATCTGCACACTTTCCGGTTGTTTTCCCCCTTTCATTACGCCGTTAATGGCGGGACTCTGCCTCCTTTTGCCGGAGTGCTGTGTGCCACCCCATTCTCCTGGTGACCCTCCCGTTTGTCTGCAGCCTCGCTCCGTGATAAGCACTGTTTTTCTGCGCAGCCCGTGTTTCTTTTAATTAACCTTCAGGGCAGCTAGGCCAGTGTAAAGCTTCACAGTGCTGCCGCTGGCCTAATGGAGACCTCACAGATTCTCTCCATCTCCGAATGCAATACCAGCCTTGCTCTTTCAGTTCTATGCCATTTTTCTCCTGGTCCTCAGCTATCAGCAGCTCTTTTCAAACCCCCTTCCCTCCCCCACCCCCCTTTCAGTCCTCAAGGCCCCTGCAGGATGTAGACAGCGAGGTTTCGGCTCACATGATTGTACCATCTCACAGTTCTGTACGCGCTGTCACTGCTGCATCAGGAGTGAGCTAGTCTCGTAGCAAATGGACATGTGGATGGCTTGTGTGCTGGGACACGTGTGTGCATCAGGGTGTGTCTGAAATAGTGGGGAGGGCCCATCCATCCAGGCTGCCCTGATATCTCCTCCTTCTCGAACCCAGGATACATGGCTCTGTGGACTGCCTTTCAGAACTCTCCTCCTCCAGACTCAACAAATCGTTGGGAGGTGGGTCTTTAAAAATGTTGCCGTTTTATTTGTAACTGGGTGTGCTGTGTCTGAGTGTGAGCACTGCAGTGGACGGCGGGTTCCAGTGATGCGGCGGCTCTCCCCGCCGCCTGTATGCCCTGTGCTGCCTCAGGTATTCGCCGCAGTCTCAGCAGTTCGTCAGCCTTATCCACGCAGAGAGAGCAGAATCGCAGGAGTCCCATCAGCAGGTACGCAGACAGCCTGTTCTTGCCAATTTGTAAGTGTCTGTGTGGCAGGAGGATCCGGGGACTCGCAGGCTGATCAAAATGAACGGTAATATATTATACAGGCTTGTGGCGGAGGTGGGGAATCCAAGGTCACCACTTATCACTGTGGCTGGAATTGGTACAGTCATCAGGGCTGGCTGAAAACCTGTTCAGGCTCAGAAACCGACAGGGAACACGAGTTCACTTACCCTGTTGGGGCTTCTCTGGGCCGGGCCAAACACAGCGTGGTCGCCCTTTACCACGATATGACCTGGTGGCCCCAGATAAAAGTGTGCTTCCTAAGCTAGCTCCGTTCCCCGCGTGGCCCGAAAGGAACCCAGTCTGCTGAATCACAGCGCCTCGCCGCCTTTCCATCTACCCAGCCGGTGGTCGGCCGGGAGCCACTTAAACCTTCTTCAATTTAAACTCATAAGAGCCATTTCATATAATTTAGGTCAAGACTGCGCTGAGAAGCAGATCCATATTTTGATTGTGAGATGTGTGTCCCTGGCCCACATTGGCGGAAGCAGCCCTGAGGGTCGTTCGCCAGCCGTTTAAGCGGCTTGTCGTAATGCAATTGGCTTTGGCGGGTTTATTTTTAATAAGGACCAGCGCAGTTTGGCCTTAAACATGAGCACTGTTCTCTCTCTGCCCGTTTTCTCCCAGGACGCGAACCAGCGTGTTAAGGCAGCGATGGAGCGCGGCGGGATCTGGGTCCCCGGGGGGAACGGCGGGCCCCCCGTCGGGCCCGGACGGGGGAGCCAGGCTGCACGTGGGAATGCAGGTCCTCCTGGGCAGCGCCAGCGAGATGGCGGTGGTGCGGTACCTGGGCCCGGCCGACTTTGCACCGGGGCTGTGGCTGGGCTTGGAGCTGCGGGGGCCCAAGGGCAAGAACGACGGCTCGGTGGGGGGGCACCGCTATTTCAGCTGCCGGCCGGCTCACGGCGTCATGGTGCGTCCCAGCCGGGTCACCTACCGGGGCATAAATGGTGCCAAGCTGGTGGACGAGCTGGTTTGAAGGGAGGCCTCCGGCCCCCAGCTGGCTCCAGGGGGCACTATCTGCAAGCCACGGCAATCGACTACGCACTAGTGACTTAACATTCTGTAATTAAATTTTAGTTTATTACTGTTCCTTGGTGATAGTTTGGGGAAAGTGGGGGACATTTACTAGGGGCTCTCAGACAAAATGTGATTTAGCAAAATGAGATGTGGTAGGCGGTATGGGCAGGTTCCTCCTGAATCTCACTGCTATACCCTCCTCACCTCCGTCTGGTGCTCGTACGCAGTCAGACTGGCTTGATCCCAGCAGTGGCAGGGAGAGAATCTCCACAAAGGAGATTAGCAAAACCCCGGTAGCACTTTGAAATCACTTGTAGCACGTTGTTAACCTATTATAGCAACTGTAGCATTAAACTACTGATCTCTGCTGAAACAGGCAGTGGGAGACTTGCCACCTTGCTGCTGTAGGTTAGGCTTAAAATGTGAACGACTATCATTGCCCTGATCAGATTCCTGTCCCTATAAATAGGCACAGACCAGCAGCACTTTATTAACATTTTTGGTGAAAAGAAAACGTTGAAAATTGTCATCTAACAGATTGAACTGAGATTGCACCAAACATGAACATGCAGCAAATGTCGTCAGGCTTACCCGATCACAAGGTAAATAATCTAAACGTAATAAATTGCTCTATTGTGCAGTTTTTTGGGTGTAATAAATGTAGGCCTATATCAGAAAGATGTTATTAATTATGGTCTGTTTCATTGACTAGGTGAACTTAAATTTCACTAGTTAGGATGGGTCTCAGATAGTCACATGACGGTCGTGTGACAAATACATGTGCATGACTGAAAAGGGTTGGTGAAGATCTCTGGACAGAATGTCATGCCTCCTTTCCATATACCTGTAAAAATGTCTCCAGCCATGTGACACTGAGAATTGGAGGCCTTAAGCAAACCATTATTAATCCCTCCTTGGTCATCTTGGTAAGGGTAGAAAACTAATAGCAGGATTATATGCAATAACACCCTATGCTCAGACGTGTATCCAGGGCTTACCTTTCTACCTGGGACTGCCAGGCTGTATATCTATCAGGAGGATGCTGCATTACGTGTAACGGAGCTGCCACTGTCCTGGGCAGTGTGACGGCCCTGAGCCCCGATTACGCACAAGACCACCCTGCTCAGCTCTTCCCTTCTGGACTCTGTATGTAAGACGGGCTCGACACCATATATGATACCATATAAGAGGTGTGTTTTTGCTTTTGAGATGTTGGAGAACTGCTGATCTTCATTTGTATTTTAATAACATACTCTACACGTTAAGTGTAAAAATTATTTGTAAAATAAGAGAGGAATAAAGATTTGTATTTCAATGACTCTCCATTTTTGGCACGGGTCTGTAGGTGCTAAGAAGATCAGAGTGGACACACTATTTACAGCCTTTACAACCAAACAATTGCAACGACATGAACAGTAATAACTTCTCACAAACAGAACCTTAATTTCCCAAAATAACCTGTATTTTCTTTTTTTTTCTTATAATACACAATTCAGTCAGGATCATTAGAACATTATATTGTGAGTGTCGCCTGTGCTTCAGGTTACTGCCGAAACTGTTACAAGGGCGTACCCCCCCCCAGCCATGAGGGCATTTTATTTTTTTATTTCTTAGGCAGATGATTTATCCTGGGTAAATGTACAGGCTTTTAATTTTTTCTTACCAGCATCATAGTATTTTATAATTACAATATCGTACAAGTGCTGTTACATTAGTATTAACAAGAAATGTGGGTTTATTTTCAAAATAAATCATAGTATGATTTTATGTTTTTTTTTTTTTTTTTTTGGTCTTTTTTTAATCATCCTGCTATCCAAAGGAATCCAATCAGACGAGAGAGAGAAACTGGGAGTGACCAGCTTCAAACCAGCATCTCGTGTCTCCCTGAAGCGGCCCACGACAGCAGATTCATTTCCACAGACACGCTCTACAGCACCCCCGTGCCGTTTGGTACAACTGGAATTTAGACATTTGCTTCTGAGTAAGGCCTTGAGGGTCCAGAGAGCTGTACTGGAAGCACAGAGAGCCCACGTGATGTCACAAGTGGCACCCCACACAGGGTGGGGGGGGGGGGGTGCAGGCTGTAATGGAGCTATAGTGCCACTTGGGTCGTACCAGGCCTCCGACTTTTTGGGTTAATGTCACTCACAGCCTGACTGCCTGGCCTAAGCCTTGATAAATGATCATAATAACTTCCATGAAACATTCACTTTAGTGATTATGCCTGATTGAAGTAATTAAAATAAAATCGGTCGGTTACTGGGATAAGCTTTATTTCTGAAGCTTTTGTTTTTTCCTGTTATCTCTGGCGTAATGACTAGTCATAATGACTGGCAACATTTTCTGTAGTAAAGTTAATTGTGCAGATGAACAGAAATGACCAGCAAGTCACCAAAGCTCGATATGGCTACTAAACAATACACTGAACCTCGAACCGGGACATTTTTACAAGAGAAATAAAAAGTATTAAAACCCAATATTCAAAAGAATCTTAATTAAAAAGTCCACACACAATTCAGAAACGGTTGATTTTTTTTTTCTTTTTTTTGCACTTGTATGAGACACGGACCAAATAACGGCCTGATTTTCCCCATGTTTATGGTAAACAGCCAATACACAGAGCAGAGGAGCAGTACATATTTTTAAAATCTGTTTTCTGACAGGCACAGACGGGCCATACCTTAAAGCCCCCTACTGCATCCAGTTCCCAAGGCCGCAGGACCCATTTCAGTCACACGTTTCCACTTTTCACCACCCAATGAACGACGGTAGCAAACCCTGCTTCTCTGTGCCATAGCAGTCACATGGGATTCACTTCATTCATTGTCAATTTTGAATTAAAAGTCCGGCAGTTAAAAAGCCACCAGTCCGTAAGCTTACAAAATTGTGTCAGGGTCTAGAGGGAAGCGATTGGTATAAAGCTCTTCCATAAATAATTTACAGAGCTTCCAAATAATAAATTAAATTAATAAATAAACAGGCAGGCAGGCAAACATCAACAGACGTTATGAAAATGTAGCCAGAATCCCTTTGTCCAGCTGCTGATAATCCATGATTCTGCATCGCTGCAGAGCTGCTTTGATTTTCCCCAATGGCATTCCGCTTGGGACTCCCTTTGCAGGGGGGGTTTGAGAGCCTGGAAAAGATGGAGGCTCCACGGCCGGGTTAGGTACCCGACGGAGTTGGCGAGTGCCGGGTCGGGCTGCCCAGCCGTAAGCTGGCGGCGTGTAGGTGTGACTCGGAGAGGCTGAGTGCTACTTTTCCTGGACAGGGGTGTAGTATCTGGACTGGCGTACCTCTGGCTGTAGAGGTTGGGGGTTGAGAACCATCCTGGACATTAGAGTGAGTCAGCAACATGGGGAGTGTGTCAAGCACAGCTACCAAAACAGGTGCTATCAGCAGCAACAAAAAAGTGCTTTAACAATGCTTCATAAGCTTGAAGTGAATTTCTCTGCTGTATAAAGGGTCTGGACCTTTAAAGGCAAATATACAGGACAGAAGGGCCCCCCGGCATGTCAACATATTAGTCACTCATCAAAGTCCCCGGTCCGCTCGAGTTAGACGGCTCATTAAACCGCAGTGCTTTCTGTCTCTCTGAGCTCCTTTGTGGCCAAAAAGTAACAAAGGCATTTGTCCTGCAGGAAGCGCGGGCGTGTCCAAGCAAAACAGATGCATTATGGGAGCAGTGCGGAGGACGTGGCGAGATGTGGCGCGGCACAGTGTAGGCGTGAGCGTGGCTACGCGGGGTACAGTTACAGCACGGTGGCGTTGTGCCCCTCCATCTTAGGCAGCCTGGGGTCCTGCAACGTGGCTGTCCCCATGGTGACGAGCAGCGGACGGCTGTCCTCCGGGACACCCAGCCGCGCCATGGAAACGGGCCTCTGGGAGGCGGGCACCGAGGGCATGGGCGGCGGCTGTGGGGGTACAGCCTGAGCCGCGAGAGGCTCCATAGGCAGGCCCTGCTCCTGGTAACCGTAGCCGATGTTTCCGCAAGGGAAGCGGCGCAGTCTGAAGAGAGGCACGGGAGGAAGGGATGCGGAATCTAAAAGGAGCGGGGCGGCCGTGGGGGCAGGGGGCGGTGGGGGAGGGAGCAGGGGCCGACAAAGGCCTTGCTGCTGCTGCTGCTGCTGCTGGAGCAGCTGTTTGTGCTGCAGCTGCAGACCGGCCGCCTCCCCCACAGTCCGGCCCACATGCTCCGCCCCCTCCCCGAGGCCCCTCCCCACCACCTGCCTCTGCTGCCTCCTCTGTTGCTGCTGCAGGAACCAGGAGCCATACGTAGGGTTCCACAGGTTGGTGGGCTTGCCGTTACGGCCCTCCTTCTCAGGGGGCTGGCCCTGCGTGAAGCCCAGGTTGATGTGGCCGCCCTCGGCGGCGGCGGGCTGGACGGTGGCGGCCGGCTTGGTGGCTGCCGGTAGTTGCGGCGGCGGCTGGAGGTGCGGGTAGCAGGGTGGGGGAGGGGTCGCTCCCAGGGCGGGGGGAAGTTCAGGGCCTGCGGTTGGTTGTGGGGCCTGGGGGGCCTGGGTGGCCTGGGGGGCCTGGGGTGCCTGGCTGGGTTGCAGCGGCACCTCTGCCTCTTTCTTGCCCTCCCCCGCGGAAGGTGCCTCCTGTCCCTGGACGCACACCAGCAGTGAGGGGGCAGTGGGGTCTTCGGGGCGTATGGGCACACGTTCCTCCTCCTCGGGCAGGGGGCCGTACTCCACAGGCAGGGACACGGACACCACATCTGGGTCCTGGACAGGGGAGAAGGACCGGGTGACGGAGACTTTCAATCGCTTAAGGCAGGCAGCTGCAAGTGATCCTCAGCATGCGGGCGTGATGGCGAGTCTACCTGTAAGCAATAGTCGATCCTTTCCAGAATGGTGGAGAAGTTCGGTCTGTCCTCTGGTTGATGCTGCCAGCTCTGTGTCATTATTCTGTAACTACAAGGGTACACATGCGTCATTCAGCATCTGAAGGCATACAAGACATACACATGTATACTGGTCATTTTGCATTTTGGTTCTTAGTTCACCATTTTAGGAAACACCCATTTTAGGAAACAATAGTTTGTATGACAAACTAAAACAGGGTCTGAGTAGTTAAAATGTGTATCTTTGTGCCCTTCGAATATGTGCGTCTTTAAAAATTTGCTGTCAATGATAATGCACCGTGGAGAATCAATATTGAGGTTCTGGTCTAAATCTGTGTCTTATTTGTATGACACAAATTGATTTACAGCTGTCGACAGCAAAGAGCTCGTACTGACAGAGACTGTAGGAGGTGACACCTTGACCCGAACCCACAGCCACGGCAGAACGTGGACTCACACAGGTCCGGGGCAGTTCTTGGGAGGGTCCATCCTGCCCCCGTTGGTGACGAACTCCAGCACCTCCTGGTTGCTGCGGCTGGGGTAAGGCATGTAGCCCAGGGAGAAGATCTCCCAAAGCAGGACGCCAAAGGACCTAAATTCACAGCAGACATGGGGGAGGGAGAGGGATGGCGGCTAAGACGGGGGACTGGAGCAAAGCGGGAGCAGCTGCGCATGGCAGACGCCGGCAGCAGCAGTGTCTGCATGCACTCAGTCTGAAATCTGATATGGAAAAAAAGTGCCTTAAGCAAGTTCTGGATGAATTGGTTATGGACCGCCTGCCGTTATTCTGATACTCCTTAGATGGCGTGTCTGGCAATTGTGAACAACTATGATGCAAAGCTCTGTCAGGCTCCCTCTCCGGGCCCTGCTGGACGCACCACCCCCGATGAACTCGCCACGCCGCGCACGAGCGGCACCGTGGAATGCAGTGATTAGGGATGATGCTAACGGGGGCAAGCTAAGATTAGAGTGAGGCTAACAGGAGCAGACAGGAGAGGATAGACACGATAGAGCGGGGAGAGCATTCTCGGGGAAACGCAGGCACTCATGTGACCTCCATGTCTGGGTAAGTGTGCTCTGTGTGTGTGTGTGTGTACTCACCAGGTGTCAGTCTTGGAGGTGAAGATTCCCTCCATGAAGGCTTCAGGGGGCATCCACTTGACTGGCAGCATCGCCCTGCCACCCTTCCTGTAGTAGCTGGCCCTAGGGCAGAGCACAGGGATGTGCACACAGCCATGCACACGCGCGCACCATGCACACACGCGCACCATGCACACACGCGCACCATGCACACACACGCCAGTCAGCTTCGCGGAGGTTTCATTCTTTACAGCGCATTACCTGTAGACACCACCAGAGAGGGCATGACCGGATCTCTCATAGAATAATAATAATTAAAGGCGGGCCCGGAGCCCCACTGCTGTTGCCATGGCAACTGGCTCTAGCGCTTATCAATTAGGAGACGGATTCCATTTCACTACCCATATTTTTTTTCTCCCCCGCAAGCCGCCCTTATTCCGGGAAATGCATGATGAATAGGCATTTCTGCGATTTACATAAGTTCACTTCATACTGTATGCCACTTTGCTGTCTCCTGCCCCCCCCCCCACCCACCATAACATCTATATATTTAACAGTCGG
>JAODKN010000027.1:20881387-20909331 GCA_026774425.1 Petrocephalus zakoni
ATATATTTAACAGTCGGCACTCTGCACCCCACGACCGCGTTATCACCAGCCTACTCGGCGCAGCACCGGATTCGATGCCCAAACGTCCCCAACGCGTGCAGTCAGCCCCTGCTTTATTAGCAAGCCACAGCCGGCACCACGTAGGACCCGGGCCTTTGCGGTGGGAGCTGTGTACTGAGAGAAGCTGTTCTGCACGTTCCGAGCAACACGACTGACAGCAGTAAGAGAATTCTCCCTGACTGGTGGGACAGCGTACGTATCACAGCCTTCGCAGTCTAACAGCGCAGAAAGTCAGAGCGGGGAGGCTGATGAAAGGTAGAGGGTTGAGCGAAGACTCCTAGTTTCCCACATTGCACAACTCTCCTCTATTTCTGTTCCCTGGCTGAATCCTGGGAGAGATTTGTGGCTTCAGGGGTGTTAGACTACCAGAGGAGAGAAGTGCCTTGTGAACCTCCCCCTGTGAACCTCCACGTAAGGCACTGAGATGAGGACAGGCCACAGGATGTGCACTGATGTGCCAGGCACTCTGTGCACACCGCCCTAAGAGTGGCAGGACATAATGCTTATGGAATGTGGACCTGGAAGCTTATTGACTCAAGTCCCACAGTGTTGCACCATGAACCATAATGCAATGGGGTTAACGTTATTAAACGAGTTCTTAAAATCCTTAAATAATATTCACGCTGTGCATCTCGACTCTTTAAAAAATAAAAACAAAAAAAAAGCGTCCGTCAACCATCTGTGAGATTTATGCTGAAGTGCGTACACAATCAGACAGAATTATTCTTATAGCCACATGAATAATCGGCAGTGGCTGGGACAGTAGGTCACAGTGTGCCACGCATCGCCAGGAATGTGATGCATAAGGCACCAGAGCAAGTCTAACAGCTTTCTCTTTCACAGAAGCCTCTAGAATAGTCCCAGCTGGGAGGAGGCAGATCGGCGCCGGCAATTAGAAGCCACTCTTATTGTATTTATCCCTGAGGAATTGTGCTACTCGAATGGCTTCCGATCTACTGCCACATTATTCCGCAAATGACTCACTCCAGGTTTTTTTTTTTTTTAACAACAAATATTTCAGGAAATTGGCAGATGTTGCAGATTGTTTCAAATCCGTGATAGTTTTAGCCTCTGGGTACCCATACGCATACAGGTGTTTGAAGAATGCAGCAGTAAAATACGGAATGCACTGACAGGGTCCCGTCAGATTCAAAGGCTGTTTGCTCATGGTAAGCGATCCCACGCCGCCACCCATACCTGTATATATCTCTGGCCATCCCAAAGTCCCCGATCTTGGCCACTCTGCCTGGCCCTTTACACGTCAGCAGGCAGTTCCGGGCTGCGATATCCCTGTAGGAAGGCAGGATGCATCAGTTCGGCGTGCATTGCGAGGGAAAAACCCCGATTTAAGCGCTGACAGCTGTCTGCCATGAAGGGGACCCCGGTGAGTTTCTGTGGGCTCGGCGAGACGGCTGGCAGAACCTCGCAAGCCATCATCCCGGAGGCGGCCCTGAAGGAGCTGTCCATAAAGCAGAGGAGGCCCAAGGACATGAACAGATACTTCATGCAGATTGGGCTGAGCATAAAAAAGCATCCCGCTCGTCCCCTGCCTGAAATCATTAGGTGGATTGATGATTTTATTGCACATGTTTCTGAAATGAGGCTTAATTGTCCTCATTTGTCATGGGGAGCCTGTAGGATTTGAAGTTTAGGAGTGGAAACTTTAGCTGCAGGTACATAGATGGGGGGGGCGGCACACCCGCTTGAAGACAGTATCTGGCCCGAACAACAGTCATCCAGTCCTTGCTGGGCCTTTGAATAGGGTCCATAACCACCTGACAAATGCTCCAAGGGTGCTGGACGGGCGGCTGACCCTGCAGTCAGAGCTCAAGCTTCATGCTCACCAATGTATGTGTATATCTTTAAGAAGGAGAGCATGATTGGATATGCGAAAACCAACACATTCCATTGTACCTGTAACTGTACAATGGCAAATGAAGCTTCCTTTCATTTCAGTGAAACAAGAGCTCTAAGTATGTTTCTCTGCAAAAGCTTGATTTACACACTATCTTGAAACATGAACAGCCCCACTCTTGGGTCATAAACACTTATTCAGTATAATGCAATTGGACTGTGTTTGAGTGGTTGTTGATGTTTCATCTAATGTAATATTCTTTTGGAACGTGGGTGTACCTGTGAATGAACTGGTTCTCCTCCAGGTACTGGCAGCCCCGAGCGATGTCCCGGGCCACATTCAGCAGGTCCACCATGGTCAGGCTAGAGGGCTGGTCCTATGTGTCGAGGCCAGCTAGATGTTAGGCTGCTTGGCCACAGATGTGGTCGGCCGGCCTTACAACTGACGGTTAGATCTGTGCAGGGGGCGGTGCTCACCACTCTGGGACGGGTCTTTCTGAGGAAGCTCTTAAGGTCTCCCCCAGCCATCAGCTCCAGCAGAATGAAGCGTGGCAAGGCTTGCAGGCTGACGCCGATGCAACGCACGATATTCTGGTGGTTGAACTTACTGTCGGAGGTAAGACAGTTCAGCCCAAGGGTGCCCAATCCATTGATCACATAATAATTAATGGGGAATGCTTTATTTTATTGGTGGCCAACTGGTCGATCGTGATCGGCAAAATACACCAAGGGGGACCACCCTCGATCCAAAATATTTTGAGGGCCCCCATCCCACCGATGACAAAACATTCTTTTGTGATTTGATGGCTCAGCAGACTATTCTCTTCATAAAAACCAGGGACTCATCCCCAATGAATGATTACGTAAGTCACTATGAATGATTTGTTTTGTGTAAAGCAGATGATAACATCTGAAGATCAGTTTATAATATGTCCCTATAAACACTCTTTGCCCCCCCCACCCGGTGTAAAGCGAATGGCTCACTGTAGACCATTATGTATGGGTCTGGTTCTGTACTACTGTGATAAGCAGGTAACTCACCTGATGATCAGAGCCTCCATAAGAAAGTCCAACTCGTCCTGCTCGGAGCAAACCTCAGGAAGGGTCTAGTGAAGGCACAGTGGGATTGTGGGAACATACTCAGTGGGATCGTGGCGGATGCCACGTATCCATCACTGGTACACTACAATCTTTACAACAGGGTACGGACGGTGATGGGTGAGGTCTCTGCTACCAGTTTGGCGGCTTAGAACAAGGCACTTTAACTGACAGTTACTGAGCCCGGTCAGATTTATGGTTTTCACAATAGCTACCATGCCAGTTTCAGAGTCTAGTGCTGAAAATATTTGGAAAATCCCTCAGAAATGCCCTGGGGGAGGGGGATCTTACCTTAACGGCCACCTGCATGGGGCTTGGCTCTCCAGGTATCCCTACTGCAAGGCCCTCATAGACCTCTCCAAACGCACCGTGGCCCAAACCCCTGTACATAGA
This sequence comes from Petrocephalus zakoni, assembly GCA_026774425.1. Classification (NCBI taxonomy): domain Eukaryota; kingdom Metazoa; phylum Chordata; class Actinopteri; order Osteoglossiformes; family Mormyridae; genus Petrocephalus; species Petrocephalus zakoni. The sequence continues at coordinate 20,884,793 of JAODKN010000027.1, forward strand.
CGCGGGAAAAAGCAGGTTAGTTGGTTATCTTATACTTTTCTTACAACCTTAATAGAACTAAAAATCCTGGTTCTCTAATTTATGGATGTTTGGGGCCAGTGTGTGGCTGCCTGTAAGTGGAAAGTTGCTGCTTGAGGCCTTTGTGCCAAATAAATACAGTGCAATTGGTTGTATGGAACTGAAGGGATTCCCAAGGGGCGAGCCTTAGCGGGCGAGTCACCTGGTGAGCGAGATGTTGCGACGCGGGATCTCCTTCAGGTCGTTGACGGAGGCCGTCTTGCCAGCGAAGCAGTAGTTGGGGTTGTAGTCGGTCATGATGGTGGAGGCTCTTAGCTTGCTCAGCTTGCAGTCTGGGCTCTGCAGTTCCAGCTGGATGGACTGCAGCTCTGTGTGCTTGCGTCTGTACACTGGCGACACGAACATGTGAATTCCATCAGGTTATGGGGGCGGTGGTCTCAGGAGCCACGGAGGGTGCCCTGACCTCGACTGTAAACACCCTGGTTTAGATATCGTCGTATTTATTTATCAAACTTTAATGGACGAGTACTGTCACATGGCCGTTAACTAGCAATCCATCTTTGGGGGGTTTCATTCATTACCGGCAGGATGGCACAAGCCCGCTGCTGTAAATCAGAGCCGTTCAGTGTGTGGGTGAGGGCGATAAGGCCCGGCAGCTAGTCCCCAGTGCCTGAAAGGGGGTGCGTGGCACTGTGTGCGAGGGGAGGCGCTATGTCTCTCCGGATGCTCATCTTCGGCGGGTTATCCTGTCTTTGGGTGCGCACATACGCGTGTTTTCAGGAGACGTGTCGGTAGTGAGATCGGACACAAATCTGAGCATGTTCGCGAGTGCAGGGTACTCACTGATCATGACTCCAGACACAGCCAACAGCAGGGCAGCAATAAGGGCGGAGGTGCCCACGGAGAGCCCCAGTGCCAGCTGGGAAAGTGGCGGCGGGGGGTGCAGCGTTGTAATCTCTGTGGAAAAAGAGGAGGTACAACAGGGGCTGAAGACATTTACAGAATAGGAAGCCCTAGCGCATCACCTCAGTAATGCAAAAAGGAGTTTACAGGAAGGACACAGAAACACACGGACACTGGCAAGAAGCCGTGCCCTCGCAGCCCACACTGGAATCTTAATTAAAATCTTTTTGCCCCCCCTCCCAGTATAGTCATAATTATTTTTATTGATGATGTTACAAGCACTGCAAAACACCACCATTTGTTTATCGAGCAATTTAATTACGTATTCTCAGAGTGGCCAGGAGCCGGAGTGAAGAAGGCAGGAGTGCGTCATGGGAAGCCAAGCATAAATCTCTCTGGCAGGATCTCAGTGTTCCTTAGCGGGAATGACATTTTTATAAGCTCTCTGGCTACTGCTGTAATCGTAGGACATAAATATAAATTGAATTATTAGCCCATTAACGACCAAATGCTGATTAAGAGCACAGACTGCAACTTAATTCGACAATCTGACCACCATGTTTTTTCTTCTTTTCTTAAAAACAAGCACCCAGAGCATGTGACTTTGGCACAGACACATTCACCGATGTGGGATAGTGTAAATACACTTAGTGAATAGCTTATACCCTATAGAGCAGAGTGGCACAGTGACAATGTGTTGGATTGAAATCATCCACCGCTGAAGAGGTGCCACTAGCTCTTCAAATTTCATTTGACAATTTGCCCCTGGGATCAAAAAAGTCCATAAAATCAAATCAATTGAAAATAATAATAAAATATCAGATATGTAGCAGCTATTTATAGAACATTCTAGGTTTTAAAAACCCAGGCAAAGGTCAGATTCAGACATTTAATTACTGCACCCATATGTTATTAGGATATATGTGCATATATGTGCATAACTTACTGTTGCTTACTCATGCTGGGTCCCTGTTCTGCTTAAGTATATATTTACGCCATTAGAGATTTGCTCACATGCCATCTTTCTGACATGACGTCTGCACCAGGAACAGCTCTGAATGGCCATCACTACACAAGGTTCCCCTCGGTCCTATTCCGGGCCCCATGCTACTGTACCTGTGGTGTTGATACAGGACACCCCATCCCTGGCCAGCACCAGGTCCTCCTCGCAGAAGCACACGACGTCATCACCGCTCTCGTGGCAGTCACCAGTCTCACAGTGGCTGCAGTTCAGCACGGGGGAGATAACTACCTCCCCGTGACCCTCGATCCCTGAGGGGCACCAAAACAAGAATGAGACAGTTAACCGACCGCTTGCTGCCTGCTGGTGTTTGTGAAATCTGTTAAAAAAGGTGGCTTAGATTATGATAGTGTGCATAAATGTTAGTGTCAATCGCCTCACACAGGCATATTCGTATTTATCCCTCATGCGTTTGACCGGCCATACAAAGTGAATGTTGATAAATCTCACGCATTCTGAATGTTAATTTAGGTAAAGAAATGCCGTCACTGAACCATATACTGTATGGGCATATAAGTTCCGCATCAACACACATCGAACTGCACAATTACTGTTTGTATTGTGTTTTATTTTTATTTGTTATTTTGTAACTGTTTGGTTTTAAGTTAGGCTCCAGACCTCCCACGACCTTGAACAGAATAAGTGGTTACAGAAAATAGATGGATGGCTGGATGGATGGATGGATGGATGGATGGAGAAAAAAAGTAAAAATATATATACAAATAAGTAAATAAAAATTCATTTAAAAAAACCGTGAAGTGAGGTAGAAATTTTGCTGGACGAAAATAGAAGAGAAAAAACTAAACAAATAGGTACAGTTTGGCAACTCTGCCAGCAGGCTGTCAAACAAAGAGAGGGACCTAGGCTGGGGACAGGTGACACATGCAGTTACTGCACATTTCTACGGAAAATTTGATAAATACCTAAGTGTAAAAATGTGCGTATATCACAGGGGGACTGACCCTAAAGCCCGTGAGCAGAATGTGGCAGAACAGCACGATACCTTTCAGAGGCTCGATGAACGTCTCCCCAATAGGACTGACGAAAGATGAACCGTCCTTCCCATCCTGGCTCGGGTCATCGTCCTGAAGGGCGCTGCCTCCTGCATGGTGACGGTAAGGAATGTGCGGTTTAGATCACGTTAGACGGCTGTGGCCTTGAGTGCCTCTTTCTTTGACCTACCTCTGTAGCCCCCTCCTCCACCACCAGAGGAGCAGGCTCCGCCCCCTCCACCAAAGCCCCCTCGCATCTGCCAGCCAAACCGACAGGGCGATCCCCCCTGACCCCCCAGCAGGAGGGGCCTGCCACCCTGAGCCGCCGTCGGCCTGCTGTCGTTCCAGCCCCCGCCGCCACCTGCAACACAATGTCCAACACATAAGGCCCGCTGGGACTGAACCCAGTGTGAGTCTGGGCTGCTAACCAGCAGGCTGTAGGTTCAATGCCAAAATGGGGAGGGCCAGCCTTTCATCCGCAAGCAGAAGAAGTGAAACAAGATATTCAGCCTTTACGCTTAAAACAGAGTGATGGCCTTCAGCCAAAGGATTCTTTTTCTGCCATCTTGTCTCATTTCGGCATTTTCTTCATAGTTAAAAAAATACATAGCAAAAGCCATATTTTTAGATGTCTGTGCTTCATAGTAAAAAGTACTTTTAAGACTGAAATGTTGAGGAGGACGCTGTAAAATGTGACTTTAATCAGGGAGAAGTTTTCGACTGAAGTATCTAGAAAGCAAAGGCACTCCAAAAGTGTAGGCAGGAAGACAGGAAGCCCAAAGATCGCAGATGGGCGGGGTCTCTCTCCGCGGGCGGCAAAAACATGACGAGCTCTTGTCTGATGTGAGAGACGCATTGAAGCCTCCTCCTGGCTCCCTGCCAGCTTCCCTCCTTCAATCATGCAAATGTTCAATTAATCTTTTCAGCCTGCTGCCTAATTTCCCCGCATGTTGCGTCGCCGACCCCAGCAAGGGGACAGGCGACCCAGAGAGTCCACTTCACAGCCACTGCGGAGGCCCGCCGCCCGCTTCCCCAGCGCCGCTCTCCAATCAGATGCCAGGGGGCAGCGCTCCTCACTTTGGCGAATGCCCCACCCGATCTGCGGTGCCCTGGGGACAGAGGGGCAGGCGTGATGCCAGCCAGCAGCGGCTTAAAAGACGTTTCAGCCGCGACAGACCTCTGCTTTCACAGCCGGAGGTGACAGCAGGCGATGAATAAAAACGTCGAACACCGCGGCATTTCCCGGATGGCCACCGAGGCAAAGCAGCACCGTACAGTACACTAGACGGGCTCGAGACGCGCGCCGAGGATGCGGTAACGCCGACGGCAACCGCGCCGGGTCGATGGGTGGCATGTCCCGTTACTCGGATCTGAAACGGTGGAACAGACTCAAGGAGGCCCAGCGGAGAAGCGGCGAAGCTACCTGGGCTCCGCTGCGCCCTAACGAAGCGCGCCTGACGCGAGCATGGAAGGATGTGTCACCTCTGCAGTCACAGCCCATTATCCTGCTGAGTAACTGTATCAGTCAAGTCTGCTCTGAAACAGGGGAGGGATGTGTGCATCGAGGAACAAATTAAGCACGATTTTCAGGGACAGCCTCAGATAGGGATGAAGGATCGTAGTGCTCTGCGGTATGCACATACCTGCGGCTCCTGAGCGTCCGTTGAGCCCAGGTACACTGGGGTCTATGTCCAGCAGCTCTTCCTGGCTCTTTGATTGGCTGCTGTAGCCACGCCCCCCACCACCAGCCGCTATGAGCAGGGGCACTGGAACTCCTTTTTCCATCTGCAAACATAAGCGATGTCAGCCTCAGAAGAACCAGTCACTGTCATGTATGGTTATCCTCAGCCTATCCCTGCCTAGAAGGTCCCACCTTAAAAATGTACGTGGCTCCGCCCCCTCCACCTCCACCTCCCTGCAGTTTCGCTCTGGTCTTGCTATCAGTGAGCACCGTCTGCTCTAAGCACACCCTGTTGAGCGTGTGGTTGGACTGCGAGGGACGACAGAAGAACATATTATTCAACGGCCAACTTCTGTGATTCCCCTATGACATAACAATTGTAGAAATGCATAATTAAAACAAAAAGCTTAAGTTACACCAGGGAGAAGGGGGCGGGAAAGACTGAGTGTAGGACCTGGAGACTCAGGCCAGGATGAGGAGAGATCTCGGGAAGCCAGGTCCTAAATCAGCTGTAGCTATTGGAAGCTGATGAGGCTGTTGCGGGAGGTCGATAAATCACATAACAGTCACATCTGGGGCTGCCGGCTCAGTGGAGCCCAATTTCACAGAGAATTATCCTCCTGTCGTTATCCTCCAGCGGTCTGCAAGGTTGGTCGGGGACAGATTGGGCCCTGGCTAAACTCAGTGCCCCTCCCAAAGAAGAGACATTAAACACACATCCCAGCCTTGGATGTTTAATGTGGCCCCATCTCCCAGCTCACACCTCCCATCTCGATTACCCAGATGAGATAACACAAAGCTTCCGATTCAGCAGAGCGCCTGTGTGCATGTGTGTCTGCTCATGGAGGAGGGGCCCATGAGGAAGGGCTACCCACGTTGGGACAGGCGTCCTCCCCCTGCTGTCCCACCAGGATGTGGAGCAGCTGGTCCTGCTGCAGGTGGAAGTCCGCGGTGACGTAGACGCCGTGTGACCTGGCTGTGGCCACCACACTGCGGCCTCCCGCGGCCCCATAGCCCGTGATCCTGCGGGTGACGGATGCAGACTCTCTCTAAACGTTCTGACCCCTCGCAGCAAAGACTGTGGTTGTCTCTCAGTATGCGTACTTGACCGTACTTGTGTTCTCATGTACACGTTTCACATAGTCTTCCATTGCCGAAGACCAGCTCCAACACTAAGAAGAGAGCTACAGAGGACAGTAAGAGTCTCTGGCTGTTGTTCTTGCCCCACCCAATATCAAGGATACAACAGTTGCATCCTTGCCAAACAAGACCAATCACATGATTCATTGCTCCCCAAGTTCATTCCAAGGCAAGTTAGCAAGACCACAAGTACGATCTTTACGTTCTTAGTATCCAGCAACACCCAGAGACAAGGGACAGCTTCCCTCATGATTGAACATCTTCTGCTTGTTGTAACAATTGGTCCAGAAGCTACCACTTCCTTTGAAATGGATGGGCTTGTCGAGGACCTTCTTAATTCAGCCTGTTTACGTGATAGCGGGACTGTATCAGATAGTGTTTAATGCCTTAACATTTCAGCCCCACTAACAGCAAGCACCTCTTCAGCCGTTTACCTGATAGCTTTGGAAATACCGCTTCACATTTCTACTCCCTTATACCAATTAACTAATTAAGCAGCTTGACATTAACGACTTGAGAGTTTGTGCAGAAGAATCTGTGACGACTGCTGAAATTGAGAATGCACTTCAGCGTGGTAATTTGCAGTTTCTGGCTGCATTCCATTGTCTGTGTACAAGATAAGTCCTTTCCAGTGAGGTGTGTGTGTGTGTGTGTGTGTGTGTGTGTGTGTGTGTGTGTGCGTGTGTGTGTGTGTGTGTGGGTGTGTGTGTGTGCGTGTGTGTGTGTGTGTGTGTGGGGGGGGGATTTGCATAGATCACATTTGAGGACCAAAATATCCCCAAAGTGTGGTAAAACCTGAAAAATCTTTTCAGGCCCCCATTTGGATAACCTCATAACCTCATGGATAAGTCTCATAAAAATCTGTGAATGGAATCAAAAAAGTAAAAATGTCAAAAGTCTTGTACATTGTTTGGTTACTTATGGTTATGGTTAAGGCGGGGTTGGAGTTAAGGGTGTCGTGATTGGGATGTGTGTGTGTGTGTGTGTGTTTGGGGGGGGGATCACAAGTGCAGCTGTGTGTGATGTAGGCGGGATTGTGCAGCATGAGGCTAGCCTCACCTGTAGGTCCCCGTCTCCGGAACCCTCCATATCTGTATGCCCTTGAGCATCCCCTTGGTTCCCACGGTGACGTTGATGTTGGTGTTCCGATAGGAGTTACTGCACTGGGTGGGAGTGGGGCCAATAGGCCCAGTGGCTCCGCAGGTGTGGAAGGTCCACTTGGCTGCAGGGACACACACACACACCATCCAGATGTAAGCCAGAGATGGGTTAGGCATGTCTCTGTCACGGTCAGGGCCCCGGTGTGTCAGGGAGTTCTGTAACACCACCCAGCTGTCGCTACCCACAGGAAGGGCAGTGTGTAAGTGTGTAAATCTGTCCAGATTGAGCCTTGAGGGGCACAGAAATGTCCCCGACCCGTAAAGCAAATGAGGGAATCGACTGTAAAGTCGTGAATATTTACACCTGTATGAGGAAGTGACCGGAGAGTCCAGACTGCACATTCATCAGGCGAGTGCCTAAGACAAACACACTCCTCACGGGCATAAATCGGCCCGCTTTATTATGTTGTCCCGTGGGCGATCGATACCCTCCTACTCCCCTGCCCGACTCCCCAGGTGGTGGGGAGGAACAGCCGGCCATCACCAACAAGTACAAAGCTGGGAAAGCAGGTACAGTTTGGTGAAATTTAAGGGTCCCTCCTATGGTAACTTGTGCTCATGACAACTAACGAGACTACATCTCCCATTCCTCAAAAAAGAAAAACCTAAAAAACATAAGGGATGCTGTGGCTTTCCCCTTTATTATACGTTTTTACTTTAGTTTACTTGTTGTTCTGCCACTATTACACTGAGACGGCAGCTTGATGGAGGGGAGCAGAGGATAAGCATTAGATCCCCTTTAGACCAAGAGGTGCCTACAAACTGCAGCAAAGAATGAGAATGAACACTGATGCCGCCATTATTAATCCTGAATCCTGCTGCACAGAATCGATGCACAAAGGAGTCTATCGAGAGAGCTGCTATTCAGAAAGACATACCACCGTGACCCGCAAGGTCGCTGACAGATATCTTATTATTGCAATTGTTTTTTCTTATTGCTATTTTTAAAAAAAAAGATAATTACAAGGGAAATATACAAAGCAGAAGCAAGCGTATAATATGAGTTTTTATTTTATTAAAAAGGGGGAAAAAATTGGCTGATACATTAAGTTGATCGCTTTTTTTCTTGTGTTTTTTTCTTGAGGTTTTCACACACATCAGAAAAATTTTGAATAAAACCAGATGCTTGGCACAGCGCAAGCGGCAGCTTTATTCTGAACTTGATGGAATCATTCACTCCCCCCTTTACAGAGTAGTGCCTCATGGGTGTGATCGTTCAGGGGCTTTGGGGTCTGTGTCTGTGTCCAGGACATCATGGGTTCGAATCCCCTGCCTAACTGATCATAGCACCTTTGAGCCAGGCCTTAACCCCTAATGTTCCAGGGACAGTGGCTAATGTTGCTTTCCTTTTTAACAGATATAAATATGCTAGCTGATATCAGCAGGTTATATTACGATTTATAGAGCATGGCAATCAAGCCATACAGGGCTATCAAAATCCATCAGCAGGAATTTATTAAAGACAGAATAACTTTCACTGGGCTAGCATGAGAGGAGATAGCTGACCAAATTAACCGATAGGCAAAACACATACAGTACCAGTCGAAAGTTTGGACACACCCACTAAAATCCATTTTTCTACAAAATAACAAATAACAACCCTAAGCACACCTTGAGGTTACCTTGTAGGTATTATCATGTCAACAATGAATAAAAAGATGGAGTGTTGTGACAGATGACCTGGCCCCCACAATCCCCCAAGAAAAACCCTATAGAATAAGAGCAAGGTAGCCACCTTGTGCCCAGAACTTGTGGAGGCCTGCAGGACTGGTGGACAAGCATTCCAGGTGGCCAAGAGTCTGCGATGCTATCATCAAAACGAGAATGGTCTATATGGAATATATCCTTGGAATAGGGTGAAGATGCAAAATGTTTCTATTTCCCAGAGAATTACACGGGATCTGAGGTCAACCGGACTTGGAAACAGCAAACAAAGAATACAGGTGAATGTCCTGGGACAGAGCTGCCCTGCAATCCCCCCCCCCAACATGCGCACACACACACACCTCATTTGTCATTTGCCACCACTTATGTAGCGCACAAATGACCAGCGCTGTCGAAATTTCGCCGTATCGGCGCTCAGCGAGCCGTTGGCAGTCGATTCGCCATCACCACCGCCCCACTGCCCACCCTCCTTGCAAATCAGGGAGGAAATAGAGTGACAAACGGCGTAAACGACCCATCTCCGAAAGGGGCGGGAAAGCGTCCGAACGGCCAGAGCGGTTTGTTGTGTTTCAAAGCAGACTCCGGGGGAGGGGGCGGCTCGCACTCGAGTGACGAGGGAGGGGAGGGGGGACCCACCCCCCACCCGCTCGGTGGCTGGCAATCACTTTAGCGACTCTTTCTAGTGGACGGCTAATAAATGGCAGAGGAAGGCCAGTTTGGGAAGAGCGTGCGTATCAAATCGACGAGCCGCGTATTGGCGGGAGTCTCCTCTGCATGCGTTATGAAAAAATAATAAACGGAGCGCCGCTGATTAATGCACATTGGCGGGCAATCTGAGAGCGTAGGAAGGGTGTCACGAAGGGTAGCAATTACTCTGTAAGTAAACTCGATTCTGAGTAATGGGGGCACGTGACAAAGGGAGAGGCGCAGCGAGACGCCAAGTCGGAGCCGCCAAGCCGGAGCCGCCGCCATTTCCTCTGACAGCGGTATGAATAACTCAGGCTAGGCCATGCGGACGGAACGCACATTCCACAATGTCCCTCGGAATTTTAAGCAGAAATGATTGTGTTTCCTCTTCCCCAGGTATCACCCGGCACCTGCGTTGCTGTCAGTAAAACGCCAACTTTGGTATAATAGCATATTACGATTATGAGGCAGGAAAGGGGACGCTAACTGATATTATTTGTATACTCTCACGTCTGCACAAATTAATCACTGAAATCAATTCCGGTGATTTACTTGACAACCTAGTTTGCGCTAGGGCTGTCGTCCACAGATAGCGATGAACAGTGAATCATGGCGACCAGCGGGTGGCGCACTTTCTTCATCTGCGACGCTGCGTGTCATACTGTATCTGCGCACCTCTTCAGAAGCAGTGCAGAGGCAGTGCACAGGGGACCTTCTGCACTAATTAGAGGGCCGCATGTTTCTCAGCCCTTTCTTGATATTTTTCATGGCGCTCTTTTCTCACATTAGCCTTGAAAATATCTGACAGTCTGAAAAGAAACATCGAGCGCTTATTCTATTTAATCTTTGTTTTGCTCTGGTAGGTATCGAGCGATATATTTAGAATGGCGCATGCATCGTTAAGGATCAAAGCAATGCCTACGCGGTCAAGCCACTTACCGTCACTTGGGGGCGGTATTACAGTCGTAAGATGAAGATTCCCATTGGCTGAAGGGGTGACCCTCATACTCCGGTTGGTCAGTTTGGGTACGGTAATGTTCACCATGGGAGGAAACTCTCCATTGGCTAAGAGAAAAAGAAGACAGGTAGTCAGTGTCTTTCTGCTATATCTGCCATCACAATGCAAACTAACTAGACCTGTTCAGTTTTTTAATCAATGGGGGAAATCAATCTGTTATGAGATTGAGAATCCAGAGTGACCATTAGAACAATCAGTATATCCAAATGGCCCAGCCTCTGTTCTGAAACCTTCTGTCTGCTTGAATTAAGCCTCTGAACTCCCCTCAAAAGACCAGCAGCAGGAAGGCACTTGAGCAGCTGGGCCTCGTCGGGTGGGAAGTACCTTTATGACCCCAGGTTATGGGAACTGGTGGGCAAGGAGTCAGCAGGAAGGTAGTGAGGATGTGAAGGGCTCTTTTGTCTGGGCGATTGACAGGTCAGGAGGGCGGCTGGAGTGAGCAAAGGCTCACGCATAAAACCTGGCCTCTTTTATGTATTAATTAATCTATTTCTCCCAGCTAATTCAGCCCAGCTGTGATGGAATTCAGAAAACAAAAGAAAAAAAGCGAATCCACCTGCAATGGCGCAGAAAATGAGCCTTTACTGTCGCTGTTGTGTCACTGCTAAGCGGTACTTTTTCTGCACACCCCGAGTCTCACTAAGAAGGTACAGCCAAGCAGGGATGCTAAATCATTTCAAATCTATTTACCCTCCTACCCCGAAACTGCACGACTCACCTCCACCTCCCAAATAAAGCTACACACAGAAAGAAAATGGAATTAAGGTCTTTAAAGGATAGCTTGGGATCCTCAAGGGAGATTTTCCGAGCACAAAGAGCCCATCCGCGGGGCAAAGGGCAGGTGTAGGAGCCTTTATTTGGGCCCATAAACGTGAAAGTTTGTGATGGGGGACTCGAACTGGAGTGCTCACGCTCTGTCACACGGAAGAGACACCTTCAGAGCCTAGATCTACAGCTGCCCCCGGCAGTGCTGGGACACACTTATAGGTGGACTGGTGACTGTTTAATAGGAGTGCATTGAAAGACGGCCCACCCTGCAAACCGATCTGTTCGCCCTGATCGCCTCGCATGTTGGTGCTACGTACAGTATGTGTGCCTCTCCTGTTTGTAATATGCATGTGTCTAGAACAGGGGAATTTAAAATGAGGAATCCATAAGAGGAGAAGATCAGAAAGCGAGCTGCCTTTTGCAGCCAGTGCAGAAGAGAGTCCCCACTCACTGACATCTGGCTTACAGGAGCCCATTCCCGCTCGCTCACTGCACCCCTTTAGCCACGCTCCCTGCTAACCCCGGCTCTTATTTCATTACATGAAAATAACTACATTTCACGGCCCAACCGGGGAAGCCATTGTTGTGTTAATGTCACTCAGCCTCCTCCAGTATTAAAACCCCCAATTTAGCCCTGGAGGGGGGTCTTTATATCCAATCAAGGGAAGGGATGGATGAGAACATACATATTATAGTGGATGGGGGTGTGGGGGGGGGGCACCTTCATCTCTGACTGACAGGGAAAGAGCCCAGGAGCTCCCATGGATCGGATTGGCCGACATGCCGTGTCACCTTGTTGTTACACCTGGCCAGAACATTCTTATGTCCCATGATGCACCTCTCTAGGGGTGATTGTAGCATGACGGATGCACACATCAGCAGGTCCACATTCAGATCTCTCCTAGGTGACTCGGAGGCCTGCTGTGTGACTCTCATCCGTGCCCCTGACTCAGCCTGCTACCTGCTCTCAGCCGGTACGTTGGCACGCATATTCTTATCAGGAGTGCCACAAGCTCAGTAATCGTGTCCCAGAGGGGAACACAGTTTCCTCTATAATATTCATGCAATTTTCTCACTCTGGTTTTGAAATGAATTATATTGATCCATTTGGAACTTCAAACAGAGGCAGTCTTTGCTTGCAAATTGTTTTAGCCGCAGGTGATGTGGAAGCAGTGTGATGAGAACAAATACTTGCCATGTGAAGGACTTATGGGCAAAAGAGGATGGACTTGGTCCTAGCAATCCAGGTGCATTACATTAAGGCAGAAGTCGTCACTGGAAGTCATAACGCCCAGTGCAGTTTGGCCTTTTTGTGATTAAGCACATTATTAGCAGCATTGACAAACACTGCAGAACTTCCTGACTTCCTCAGTATTTGGCCAGCAAGGCTACAGAGGTTGTGAATTGGTTGTCTGCCTTATTTGTGACCGTTTACGATGCACGTCCCAACACATACATCAAGTCAGAGAGTGTGTGTCTTGGTGCAGTCACTGGCTGATTTCTTTGAAAAAGATTGCGTAACTCAGGGTTGCCAGCTTCGGTCAACTGCAGAAACAAGCAGAGGAGTTTACATGTATGTAACAGTCGTATTACCTCGTAAACATTTTGCAGTGTTTGCAAACTGCCCCAGTGCTTTTCATATAGCTAATTTTAGGTTTATAACAAAACGACAGATTTGCCGTAAGATCTCTTGCGTGAGCGAGAGAGTCTGAAACTGTGAGTGTCACGGCAGATGCTTGAGAGTCGGCAACCCTGTGTACATAACATACGGGCAAGAAAATCCCGAGAAGAGACACTGGAAATGTGTGGCACTGCCACATGCTAACAGCGAGGATCGGTGACCCTCTGATGGTGACCTGCAAAAGCCGGGTTCACTCCAGCTGGAGACAGAGAGGTGTCTGAGAGACAGGCACCATGGAGGACATCACGGACATACAAAGCCATCCAGTAAAGACAAATGGGCGCATTTTCCACACTCTCCTTAACAAACACCATTTGGTAATTTAAATATTACATTTAATATATTAAAATATATGGATACCTGCCGGCGACTGAGTCTCCTACACCCCACAGACAAATAAGGTAGACAAATAATGTTTTATCAGCCTCTTGATCACCAGACATCACACAGAATGGTTAGAAGTGCCCCCTTTTATCACTTGCTCTTTAATCATCCTGAAAACCCCCTCGGTGTCCCCACGCAAAGCCCTCTTCACCCCATCGTCCACAGATATCATCCATCAAAGTCCGGTGGGGGCTTTTAACAGGATACAGTACCAGTGGTGCGTAAGTATTCCCCAAGGCGAGTATTTCTGCGAGCAGCGGGGCCTGGCAGCTTATGGAGCGGCACTGCAGCGGCTCTGCCGCCCGGCTGTGTCCTTACGGCGGCCAGGGGCTGGGGTACTGTAGCGCCCGTAACAGAGCTATTCTGTAATGCTGCCAGCTCTGTCACTGTTATTACATTTCCAGCTTCACGGAGGGCCATTCCCTTTCAATCCGCTTCACTTTGTTATCGAACCTTCAGCACTTTTTCATAGCCAACTGGGTGTAGACAAGACAAAAGCCGAGACTTACATAGAAAACGGTCTGAAAAAAACCACGAGAGTTCCTGCTCAGGAACTAGTAACTGGGCATCACCATGGAAACCTAAAACAAGACACCCCCTCCTAACAGGGTTCTCCACCCTGGGGAGTTCCTCAGACAAGCTACGTAAAACCAAACAAACATGTACATGGACAGTTAAACAAGAACTCCCAAGCGGGAAGCGAGCTCACTGTGTGGAGAGGATAACCTGGAGTTCTGGGTCAGGAAAGCTGGGGTGCAGCAGCTGGGAGACGCAGTTTCGGCCAGCTTACCTGTAAATGCCAGGCCATGGGTCTGTGTGTGTGTGTGTGCATGTGTGTGTGCGTCCAAATGTCCCCACAATGGGATAAAAAGCTGATATTCTGACATTCTGATATTATGGGGACCACTTTTTTTTGGTTCCCGCAAGGGGAAACTCTTAGCTTTATAAAAATTTGTCACTGCAATCAAAAAACGAAAAATACCAAAATCTTGTTAGGTTACTTATGGTTAAGGATAGGGCTGAGTCGTGGTTAAGGGTGTGATTGTTAGGATTAGAGTTTTTCTCATAGACATGAATACAAATGTGTGTGTGTGTGTGTGTGTGTGTGTGTGTGTGTGTGTGTGTCATTCTTCCACAGTCCTCCACACCATCCATCCAGACAGACAGAAAAGCCCACAATTTCACACACACTTACACTCAAGGGTCTAAACACAAAACCACACACACACATACAAATACACATTTGCATCTGCTTTGGAAGGCACACAGAACTAAATGCAGAGACACACAGACAATGTAACCCGTTCCAACAGATATGCAAAATCACTAAATACTGGACAACCTGACTGTGAAGAGCCACGAGGTTCTGACATTGTGTGTGACGGGCAGCTCAGTCAGACCCCACCCCCGGAACAGGGCCTGCGTCACACCGACACCAGCCTGGCACTGCAGCTGTTTTCTAAATGACCACCAGCCTGCAGGAAATAAATATGTTTGTACAGACGGGCACGTTGGTGCCCGCCCCCCACGGGACAGCGGAAGCATTTAAATACGACTGCCAACTGTGGGCAGCTGAGGGCCCTCATAACAGGACCCACCCCCCTCATAAAATCACAATCGTTTGGCAGGAACCGGTTTGGAGAGAAGACTGGGGAAGACTGCTAGCTGGGGTGTTTAAAAGGAGCAAAACAGGTTAATAAACATAATCATTATTAAAGCTTAGTTCCTACCATCCATCCCACGAAACCTTGTGGTCAATCTCACAGAAAACAGGCTTTTAAAAGCAGGATAACTGGGAAAGTCAGAACCTGACACCATCTGTACCTCCAATCAGGAGCGAATCTAGGATTTTGTAAGGCCAAGGGTATAACAGGGGTCAAAATCTGCCTTTGGCCATTCGCAACCACATCAGTCCCAATAACAGACACCTCACTAGATAGAAAAAGCGTCATCTGGCGTGGTGCTCTAGGCTAGTGCTGTCCAACTGAATCAATATTTACGGCACGCGAGCCAAGTAAACAAAGCTCAAAGCGGATTCGCCGAAACTATTAAAAACAAAGTCGCACAAATGTCCCGCTTGACAAGGCGCGTGTGATTGACGACGCCTGCGATTCGGCGGTGATGAAAACCCCGTTTATCGTAATCTCATCTCCAAACAGCTCTATCAAACAAATCACAGCACATTGGACACGCATCATCCCTCTGCAAAGCACCCCTGCGGTGGCCCACCCTAACTGCTGCTAATTCCCACGTAATAGGCGACGCGCTTTAGCCTTTGTGGGTCAGGGTTTGCGGCTAGAGTTATAACAGCCACCCTCGGCTGTCAGAAAGCCACCGAGAGGACGGCCGCCGTGTCATTTGCATGTCCCCGCTGAGTCATTATAGTGACAAGCAGGGCTCAAGCATAAACCCTTAGCCAATCGTGAGTAATCAGCGTGCAACTCCTTGCTAAATATGGTTTCCACACCAACTTTGTCGCTTCATTGAGATTCTCCCCTTGCCGTCACGCCTGATAGAAGCGCATTTGTGATTCGGCCTGGCCCCGATTTCATGAAGAAAACTAGTCGGCCAACTAAAATCATCAGCGTTTAAGCAGGAGATCTGGAGCCATTCAATCCTAAGAAGTCCCTTCCAGCTTCTTAAGTAAATGGATTCAGCTGGGTTTAATGCCCTGTTTACATTATTGAAGCTGACAGCTGCCTGTCTTGGGGAATGGCACAAATTTCAGGGAGAAGGTGGAAGTTGTCGCTGCCAGCCAATCACAAGGTGGGGGGCAGGGACCCTTCCTTCTTCAGAGCCAGTGAGAGCGGCCGTTTGTTTCAGCAGTTAGCTCAATAGAGCTGAAGTTTAAGAACATTTAACCTCAGCTTTAAAGTGATGTACTTAGGAACTGTCACCTGAGATAAACTTTTAGGTCTGATATTGATCTATAAAATGGTTGAACAAGGTAGCAAGAAAGAATGTGCTGGAAGGGAGGAACGTTCAGCATTGAAGGAGCTTTCGTACTCACAGGCCAGGAAGCAGTCCAGACTGAGGGAGATGTTATCCAGGGAGAGGAGCGACCCAGGACCCGAGAGCTCCTCGGCGCTGAACTGCAGCCAGAACCTGGCCCATGGCAGAAGGAGAAGGTCAGCACTTCTGCAGGCCTGCAAAACCATGAGCTGGGGGCATCCGGACCAACGAGCCTAGCGGCCACACCACTTAGACTCAGTGATGTCATCAGATACACATGGACGGGTCACATGACCCATGACTCACTTTGGCTCTTCTGTCACCCCAAGTGGTGTGTTGCAGTGCTGGTGTGGGGTCTGCCCTGCCCTATTGCCTGCCCCCCAGCAAAAGGGTCACGCTAATTCACATTTAGGTTTTTGGGCCTTAGATCTGAGGCCACGTCAGCACAGCAGAGGTCTAAAGCGAGTCAAGAACTGGTCCACTTGAAGACAGAACAGATGTTTTTCGCCACGGTGTCTGGGAAACCCTCAAGTGCCATAGCTAATTGGGGGGAAAACTGGGGGCTCTGGCTAGGTCTCCCCCGTCTCTTTAGAGGAAGCATCAGAGGACACCCCGGGGAGCCCTGCCCAGCGGGACTCATTAAGCTTTCACGCCGAAAGGGTAATATCCCGCTGCAGTAAAAACACACACATTTGCATCCGATAAAGGGGGCCCAATAAATTATGTCATTTATGAGGCCAGGGAAATTAGCAGTAACACTGAATATTTATTCTGTATCTCAAATAAAAGAACGCCTTTGCTGTCGTGGAGAGGGGGGCGGTGTCCTTGGGTATTTGATGATTTGGCGTGTTTACGACATGGGGATTTTTAAATTGAATTTTCCTGCATAAATCTGGGTGGCAGTGCGCGGTGTTTCAGCCGGGTGCATCGCGACCGTCAGCAGAACTCATTTTCGGGTTGAAGGTAGAGGCGGGTGTTTCGTTATGCTAATGCCCCCAGCCTGGACTGGCAGGTCGCCTTACCAGTCCGCCAGCCCGTACAGGGGGATGACGACCAGCCTCCAGCCCGGTCCTCCATGGGCCTCACCAGCCGAGTGCCACAGCCTTCGCTGCATGTCAGGCCCTGTGCCGTTCTCTACCACCCAAACAGACAGCGCCTCACTGTGGAGGCCTCCGGAACACATCCAGAAACGGACCTAGGGAGGTAGGCAGGATTGAAAATAGGTCAAGTCTCCAAGTGTGTGTGTTCTGGCCAATGAAATGCCCTCGGGCTCACAGCGATACTGCCGACGGACTCGTTTGGCACAGCGGGATACGATCCAGAGCCGTAACGCAGGGGCCGTGGGGCCCAACTGTGCCATTGAGAATCATTAAACTGCTCCAGCAAGTACCGAGTACAGAAAAACTGTCATAGCACGGAGTTCAAAACAGACGACATCCTGTAAGACATAAAATATGTAACAGCAGATTTACACCCCAGACACTGAGCAGATAAATGTATTAATCAAAGTTTATATAGAAATTATTAATAACACGTCTTAGCAAAAGACTTCTGAGTGGAAACCAAAAAAGAAGCTTTCTTCTGCCCTGAGTATAACTTTTTGTGTTCCGGACTGTTCCGTGCCTGTCCAGGTTAGGAGAGTCAGGAAGCGGAATCCTCATCTGGAATTACAATGCACCCTGGAATGGTGGGGATTCCCGCAGTTCGGACAGGAGTCGCCGTGTCATGGGATCAGTCTCGCTAGTCAGCCAGCACCCCCTGCGTCCCCCCCGTAGCATGGCACCAAAATGTAACACCCATTCCAGGCAGCGAAGACCCGCCAACTTCGCCACTCACAGCTAGAAGACGGGTAAACTGCAGGCTGAAGCCAAGCATGTCCAGCGAACTCTCCCCACGAGACACGCTGACCTGGGACAGGAGGTGGAGCCTCCATAATGCCTAACACTGTACTCCCGCTGACCCTGCCCTGCCCTCCCAAGGAACAGCGTCCAATTTACACACTAGCTGAAGGTGGCCGACGTCTTTCACGATGCGAGTGCTAATGGTGTCGAGCTCCCTCATTAGGGGCAGGTCAGGGTGCGGTTTCATTATGCTAGCTGGGCGTGACGGCACGCGACGCCAGTTCCTCTTACCACGCATGGGGAGTTCCTCAGGGGTGGTGGGAAAAGAGGGCTCCTGAGCAATGCTGCCCCCTGCTGGCCCTTCGACTGACCGCCGCCTGCAGCCACGACCGTCCCTGCGAACGTATGACATTCACAGGCTGGCTGAAACACGGCTCCCGTCCCTCAGCTTTCGGGCTGTTTACTTTATGCTCCCCTCACCCCCCCTACCTCGGGGCTGACAGCTGGCGGCGGGGGCAGCCGGCTCCGAGGCCTGGAGCTTCCAGGATGGGCCCCGTGGGGAGACGGAGTGCCATCCGCAGTCGCCGGCCTCAAATGAGCAGTAGCTGCCGCTGATAAAATGACCTGTCAGAGTGGAGAAAAGACAGAAAAGGGGCGAGCTTTGGAGGCGAAGGGAGAGAGAGCGATCGGGGGGAGGGGGTCTCAGGACAGGGGCAGGATGAAAGAACAACAGAGAGAGGGAGAGTGAGAGAGAGAGAGAGAGAGGGAGGGAGGATGCAATGATGCTGCTGGAAGGATACTAATGGTCCCAGAAAGATATGGGGCAAACGGAAGACAGACAGTGTCCCTGGCAGAAATGTAAGAGAGAGGAAATGGAAGGCTCAGGTCGAGCCGAGAAACTGGCCATCAAAGAACCTTCTGGACCTGTTAAAGGTGGAGACAGTGAGCATCCGAACGCTGCGCGTTCAGGCTGGAATTCCCCATCATTATTAGGTTAAATAAAAGCTTTGTTTTATACTGCTTTTAATTTCGCTGCCAAGGCTGTGAGAATGTCCTCCGGTTGCTGCTGAATTCTAAAAGGTCCCACTGGCGGTAATGAGAGGCGGAGTTACGCCGTTGTGGTCGTTGGAGGTGGATGTGCGCCTAACCGCATAGGTCAGGAAACGCGAGGGAGCGCGTTCCTCACGGAAGAGGTCGGCGGTGCTTCCCGGACCTTTGACGATTGATCCGTAAGGAAGGTGCCTAGAGAATGTGAGCATTCGCCAGCAAGGACTAGGCTTACAGACACGACGACCGTTAAGCACAAGGGTGGGCACCTCGATCGGCGTTGCGGGGTGGGGTGGCGTCACAAATGTTAGGTTAATTATATGACTGGAGCGCAGAATTAAATGTGAAGTGTCTCCACCATCTGATGTCACAGCACCATCTGTAGGAAGGTATACAGCACACATTCAGCATTAGATGCACGACTCCTCTGATAAAGTCCCCCCCCGACCCCCCAACTGTTACCAATTGTTAAGTGCTTTGGTGACGAACGCGGCAATAATTTTGCTGCCAGAAAAAAACGATTCAGGCCGCAATGTGCAGGGAGAGGGATCGGAGCAGAGCATGGCAAGAGAATTGTTTCTGCTGACATAGTGATGTGAACGAAAATGGACTCGGTGTCCCACAGATTGAACTTGTGTAAAAAGAAAAAGGTAGCACTTTGTCACAACCGTGCTCTGGACCAGTAACTGTCGGCGTCGGCCAAACTCTGAAAGCACAAAATGCCACTTTTGGCGTTGTAGGACACTTTGTAATACAAATACGGTCTGCAGTAAAATCTAATATGATCCCTGGTGGCTAAATGTGCTGTGGATTCATGCCGTGCCTCCTGTATGCCCTCCAGGATGCCCATAAAGCTAGCAGGCGCCCTCCAGCTGCTCCGGGTGCATAGCTCCTGCTATCAGTCCAGGGCCTGGGAGGAAACCTCATACACAGCTGGACACTAAAATCACAAGCTCCTGAACTTCAGCGTGACACCGAAATATGGATGTGGAGAAGCACAAGAAACATATCTATCTAAAACATGTGCAGGGGAGATTTTAAGCCCCATTTGAAGGCTGAAGATCCTTCGAGTTAGAAGCAAATACATATACCAAATTTCAGCTTGGCCCTATGTAGCATTCTTAGTGCTAAACTAAGCATCTCACATTTACTGCGCATATGCACCTTGCTTTTCTTGAATGATTAATGCTTTAAATAACCAGAGTCACAGAGGTTGTCTTCAGAGGAGAAAAATGACTGTTTGATGGCTTCTTGAGTGTTCCTGTTGAATCACTTTGCCTGAGTTAGTCTGAGGGGGCAGACCAGAAGATTTTCAGCTGTTCCATGAACCACTGTGTGTGTGTAATACATTAATTAACAACACTTCTGCGGCATTAATCTCCCGGTATCATACCTTGGTGAAGCCCATTAATGCGGGAACAACGCTGATAAGAGCCCTCACAGACATTTCCCGATGACACATGGCCTGGTGGAAAGCTCATCGCAGATAACCCCGGCGTCTAATCCCTCAAAAGATCCTACACGTGGCCCGAATAAAGGAGGCTCCAAAGGTAATGTGACACGGAACATAGAACTCACTGCACATGTGTCCTTCGTCATCGCCGTGGGGACAGTCCGTCCGGAAATCGCACATGTGTGCCATGGTGATCAGCGGCCCCTGGTGACAGCGGTACCAACCCCGGAGGGTGATGTTGGGCGTGGGTGATGAGGCTGCAGACAGACAAAGGTTCAACAGAGGGAGTCAAAGGTTCAACAGTAGCTTCCTTCTCAAAGATCTGAATGTGATGTCAGATCAGATACTAGTCCAATTTGCCCACCCCCCCCCCATCAAAGTGAGATGGATTCATAAATTTCTTGGATTTTAACATTTCACCAACAGCCCATACATCCAGCTCGGAGACTCCACAAAGGCTGAAAAAAATAAATGTGTCCTTGGTGAGGCGATCTTTACCATGGCAACCACTTACTTAATCAGGGCACCGAAGCCAGCAGAGACTAGCGAATTGGTCCCGCCGATAAAGCGGCAGGTCTGGCACCATGGCGGCGGAGCCAAACAAAGAAGCACCGCTGGCTGATGAGCACGATCCTGACCGGTCAACTGTGGCGCGTCCCCCAGAAACGCTAACGGCGCCTCTTTGCATAGGGGACGGTAACTTAACGGGGGAGCAGGACGGCTGGGCAAACAAAACAATGCAGGGATTGAGAGGCGCTGCCGATAACATCAGGCCGCGCTTCAAGCGATGGCGGCGGATTTGCATATCGATGTAAATGGCTTCTGGCCCGTCTGAGGCGCGGTCGTAAACTGCGACGGTTTCGGCTTGCGCTGGCCCCTGCAATCACCCCAGTCGGCACACAGGGAAAGCAGCGGCGTGCCGATGTTATGCACCGCGGCCTGCCAGGCGCCCCCAGGGAGGCTGGGGCCGGCTTACCGGTGTGGGCACCTCTGACTCCAGCTGTTTGCTGATTCTGCGGGCGCCTCATGTCTGGACAGCAGTGAATGGCGCTCAGCCGGCCTAATTAAAAGTTGGAGAGTGTGAAGAAGAACTTGGCTAACTTTCGCCAGCCCAAGTGCTCTGATCGTGAGGTTAAACCAGACTCCTGTGAGCCCGATCTCCACCCCGAGCTCCGCCCCAACCTTGGGTACATTGGCCACTGCTCTTTGCATCTCTCTGAGCATATTAGGACACATGCGATGGATAATCCATCCGGCTCACCGCTGCTTATGCCGGGCTGGGTCACAGGGGGTCTGGAGCCTATCTCAGCCGCATAGGGCAGATCCAGGATGGGATTACAGTTCATCGCAAATTACAGGCAGCAACTATCCATGCCACACACCGAACACCCAGCAAAGGGGGGATTCCGACCCACCCACCGGGCCACTGCACCACACCACCGTGGACGCAACATGATTGTAAATTAACCCAAAGCTGAATGCAGACACCGAGAGGCCATGTATGGAGCATACATAAACCGCAGGGAGATGCACGAACGCAGTCAGCTGAGACCAAGTGGCCGTTCGCAGGCATCAGACGCATGCGCCCAGTTAAAGGTCTGACACCAAAGCCCCTTCCCTCAACACTGAAATATTTCCCACATAATTGGCTGTGAAACCACAAATACCTGCTCAAAAGGAGACGGCAGGACACACCCCACACCCTAGTCGGCTCTCCCTCGCCTCACAGACTAATTGGGGCGAAAGTCGCGCCTGTTAGTGTGTTAGCATCCCGCTAATGGCTAGCAGAAACATTCTTGATGGTATCATTTACAGCGCCGGCCGCTTGTTTGCTCCGTGCCCTCCCTGTTACCCTAATTAGCGTCCGCGCGGCATGGTGCAGTGTGGGGGCGGAGGCTCTAGCCTCGACCCCAAGCGGCCTTTTAATCATCCCACACACGGTGAGAATGGGGGGGTCGTGGCCACACGTCCCGAGACGCATGTGAGGCCATCATGCGGGTTTAAATCCCACCCCCCCACCGGTGTATTTTACACTGGCGAGCTTAACCGCGAGTTCCGAAGTGAAGTGATGACATCACTCACGGAATCGTGGCGGGAACTCTCCAGTGAGTGGTGGAACGGTGGCAAAAGAATGACTATACCCTGGATAAACGATAAATCGGCCGACCCTGCGGGACTCAGGAGGCGAGCAGAAGGCTGGAATCCGTAGGCGAGAGTGCCGCTGACGGAAGACAGGATGCGACGAGGAGTGCGCTAGAGGGGATGCTGATATCCGAGTACCCATCCGCTCCAACGGATGATGTATGTCTGTGAAACGGAAAGCGGACAGCGGCCATGATGGATGGCAACATGGCGTTGCAATATGTGTCACAACTGCCCGAATTCTCCACACCTGGTCACACTCCCCTGCACCACTGCGCGATGGCCACTAGGGCGTAGCATGGAGCAGGTTGATGACACGCCCGCTGAGCTATCGTGACGCCACTGCCCCGGCGACGGAAATCTCGAGGTTGTTTATATGTGGAGGTCAATTGTACGCTCTGAAGCAATTTCGGCTGAGGTGACTCTGTGTGAGAGGGGGCGGCAGGGGTCATGGGCAGAGAGAGAGCTTCGGTTTACTTGGAGATTCTTCTAATACACCACGTTCGCTTCCAGTCGGCTCCCGGGACAAGAGACAAACACGGCGCTTAACTCCGTCTCCATCAAGCCCAAGCTACGCTGTCACACGTAATGAGGACGACTATTAAATGAAGACAGAATGTCATTATGCTGCTCTTAATGCTGTTTATTACTCGGTTTATAAAATCATAAGTGGGTTGCAAAATTAGTTGCTGCAAAACATGCTTTTGATTTATAAATATCATTACTGCAGTCTATTAATCTAAAACCATCCTCCATTAAATATACATGGCAATAGCAGGCCGTCATCTTCGGAGCCCTGACTTTGATTGGCTTCAACTGAGGTAGCCAGGGCGGAGATTTAGCCTAGTAAGTCTTTCAGTTGGTGAACAGACGATTGCCGGTTTGAGCCTCGGCAGAACTGTCACATCTCTGTGCTTGGCCCAGTACTGTGGGAACCCCCCCACCACAGACACAGGGAGTACGATAGGGTTGGTGATGAGCAGAAGTGGTCATGCTTTTGCAATTTACTATTATATACCCGGAAGTGCTGAGAGGTATAAAAGCCCTCAGAGGGAATACATTCAGATTTGGAAACGAGCTGGGGGGGGGCAGAAAATGCCATTTGATAAGCAAACAATGATACCGTTTCATGGCTTCATCTGTAACAGCACCTGTGAATACGCCGGCACTTTCCCTGCTGAGGAATTATCTCTGCCTCACGATTCCCGAGCCTAATTTGAATCTAAAAAATATTGGCTGGCTAGCACAATTTGGGAAGTTTGGAACTTTTATTTGAATACGGAACCTGCCGTTAAATTGTTGCCAGGCGGTAAGAGGGGCCTTTTTCTTATCCAGACACTGCTATTGGTGATGTGGATATATGGAAAACTCAGGAGGGAACTGCTACACCACAGTGTAACCTCTGAGGAGGTGACGGAGAAGAAGAGACAAGGTAGCAGTCAGGCAGCCATGGGAGAAGAGGCTTTGACAGGGTGTGCACTGGCTCACCAGCTGGGTCAAGCCTCCTGAGGACCGATCACGTGGCCAATGGCAAGCGAGTCCCTGATTGGTGACTGATGATAATCCCCTACCCCTGATTCAGAATCACTACAGCAGTAGCACGTAAGGAATATGAGCTGTTTCTCATTTCACATCAGGTCCTAATCAAGAAGAAACCTGAAGTGGGGAAGGCTAGTCCTCTGGGGACTGGGTTCATACTCATATTCAGAATAGGGTGTTACATGTCAGAGGCTTCTAGAAGCAGAGTTAATTGGAATAGCATGTATCACCAGCACGCCGATAGCAGACAGGACATGTATGGTTCACACTATTATCATGTATGAGTCATGCTATTAATATGAGATCAATCCTCATCTGAGGTTCAAACTGAGGTTCCCACCGCGTTGAAAGCGGATGTTGGGCAGCCCGGGGCCTCCTCCACAAACACCTCCCCTCAGAGTAGAGGGGCGTGTGGAGCAGATTCCACTGGCTTAGACCTTGTGGTCC
>JAODKN010000027.1:20913351-20933436 GCA_026774425.1 Petrocephalus zakoni
AGCACCATGTACGCGCCCCCATCCCCCCCGCCCCCCTGCCCTGACCAGCGCCGCCCCCTGTCGTCACCTAGCTCCTAATTTTATTAACCACATAGCACAGATTGCATTTTGGCTCCAGGCTACTGAGCGGTTTGGCCCACATGCCCACCCCCTCACTGAGTGACTCAGCCACCCCCCCACGCCAGCTTCACCGCCTCGCTCCCTCGCCCCCGTTTCCCTCCCCCGCCTCCTGTCTCCCCCCATGTCTGCTCAGTGGAACTTCACCCACACTCCCCAGCCACTGTCTGCTGAGTGCTGGAAGTGCCTGACCTTTACAGATTCTCATCACCTCTTCCATGTGCACTGAATGCCCGTCAGCTCGCACGCTGACTCGCACGCTGACTCGCACGCTGCCCGTGTTTCCTACAAGCCTGACTCTCTGCTAAGTCAGCCACGGACAGCCGCCCTATCAGAGGCCCATTCTTATCTTTAGGAATGACTGACAGCACACAGGGACCCCAAGGGCGAAAAGCCTTATTATAAGACAAACAATATAACTTATAATTAATTATATTTTATATTATTATACATAGTACTGTGCAAAAGGATGTTCATCATGCTGGTGTCCGTCAAAACAAGCCAGTCCCCCTACAGTCCCCACCGTATTTGCAGTGACCATCCATTACACCCATGTACTTTTGAACTTGACCACTAACACATCTTCAATGTTAAATCAGTAACTCAGTGACTTTTGTTAATGAATTTAATTAATTAATTAAGCGAGCTGGTGGTGAAATTTAAGGAATATATCGAATGAGCTGGTGTGCCCCTCAGCAGAGGTTTGGGAACCAAAGCGATGTTCATCCAGCCATCCAGCAAGGCATCAGAAACTTTTTGGAGAACAGAAGAAATTCTTGTTCATTTGTATTGTGTTACTTGTAATTTGCATGTGTTCTAATGTTAAATTGTGTTTTCTTTCTGAACAAATATTCACTAGCATAAAGTTTTCTGTGATAGCCCAAGACTTTTGCACAGTGCTGTATGTACATATTCTTCATTATTATATGTCGGTTTTTGTTCAGTTGCATGTTGCGTATGAAGCACCCGACCATGCTCAGAACAAATTCCTTGACGTGAATGTATGCGTCGAAATAAAGTAAGACTCGGATTTTGCTTCCGATGTTCGCTGAGATAACATGGACGACATTCGAGAATAACAGCCCAGCTTCTTGGCTTTTAATAAACACACCCGTGCTTCTCCATGTCAGACTTCTACAATAATCACTTAAGAATTTGCAGGAATGTTTTACCGAGGCTACTTGCATTGACGGTTACATTAATGCTAACAAAAACAGCAAAGGGGATTATTTCTTGAATCGTTTAAATTAACCTCAAGACTTTCTGTTGGAGGATGGTTTTATGTCTGTAAGACTCTTCTGTAAGAAGTACCTGCTAGACCTACGCTTTAGCCTTTTACCGGGATGCCCCGCGCTGTTTCATATGGGCCGAGCTCCCTCGCTGCGATAGCTGGCATCTGCATGAGGCAGGCGTCCGCCCGCCCTCTCCTTCGCCGAAGCCTTGCTCTGCCGTGTCAGTGGCCTCCTCACCATGCTCTCTGCCACTGTATTGATATCTCTTCCTGTTTCTACCTGCAGATGTTGTTTACATGCTGTTATCTGCACCTTTACTCTACGCCGCTTTCTGGGTCTTAGAAGACAGGCTGGATAAACGAGCACAGCACATGATGAATGCACAGAGCTTTGCACCGTTCACTGGCGACCGCGTCCACACATCACTAAGCAAATGCGACGTCTGGATCTCCTCCATGTCACACCACGTTTGCCGCATTTCGGTACAACACAGGTTTGCTCCAGTTTAATTATTAATTCCCTGGGACATTTTTTTAAACAATTTCTCCACCCCCAAAAAATGAAACCTACCTTTATTTACAGACCCTGCCAAGACACCCCTGCGGTTTTGAAAACAAGTCAATGCACCTGTGAGACGGGCTGCTTCATTTGAGTATCTGCATTCATGCCAGAGATCAAACAAAGAGGCAGTGTAGGGTGGCTCCCCCAGGCCCCAGCTCAGGCCTGCTTCTCTGCCATGGTATGTAAATTGTGGCACAGATCTGCAGCAGACCTAACAGATCTCCTGATCTCCATCTGGAATATGCTGCACTGTCCAGCACGCCACCAGGAAGCTCGCAGGCTGGGAAGTGCAGGCCTCTCACGACCAAACAACAAGTGACGGAAGAAGCTGATCTTTCCAGATGATTCCTCCGGGTCACCACCATGACCTTATTTACATGAACCTACTTATCTGATTCTCATCCAAAGTGAGTCGCAAGTGTTTTTTTAAATGCATCTCTCTGGGAAACTTTCTGTGCCCCTATCCGAAAGTAACGCTCATAGCGAAACATGCCAGGCTGCAGGTAAATGCCGAGGGGCCGCCGGGGGTCTCTGAGCCGAGTGGCTGCCCCTATGCCTCTAGTGAGAGAGAGCAGCCCCTTCCCTGGAGGGCAGATGCAGCGCGTCGCTCTGCAGGGCGGATGGTGTGGCTGGCGAGGCCCACCCGGGCCCCAACACCTCACATTTCAAGACAAAACAACAATGCACACTGAGTGACAGAGATGTCATCTGCCATTTTTCTCTTTCAAATATCATCGCTGGAAAGCTGCATTATGAAGTGTTACATTTGCTGCTATTGCTGACTGAAAGCATAACACTCAAGGATTTTTTTTTAAACTGGAGCAACTGTAGCAGTAAATTCCGGTGAACATTCACAGCCCAATTCTAGCTGGTATGAAATCCTTCCTGAAACAATATCAGCACCAGTGTGAGCAGCCAGACAATATGGCAGGGCTTAGCCCGGATATTCCCGTCAGCCTTCTGTGCGGAGAAAGGGGCTTTTTCCGCATTATTGCATTCTTTCTGTATTCCTGCCCGTTATTACATGTCCTCTAATGATAACAATTCATTATCCCGCTATTGATTCCTCTGAGACATACTGGAGCTGCAAGGACGTTCTGATGTGTCACAAGAGCAGGCTGGGCGTAAACTGCACCTCTGAAAACGGGAAGATCAGGAAGATCCACAGCAGGATGGCAATACTGACATGACAAAATGAGCGAGCTACCCGAGTCAGTAGGGAGTCTGTCCTTAATCCTTAGATCTGCCATTGTAACCAGCTATACTGCAGTGCACTCCAGGTATCAATCTGTGAGCCCCCCAAGACCAGTACAAAGGTCCCTGTTATTTACTGCACAGTAGAAAGATACAACTATATATATTTTATTTATTCATTCAGGAGATGCTTTTATCCAACATGACATACAACTTTTTTTTTTTATTGAGCAGGGATAGACGGGCCCCTGGAGTGAGGTGGGGGTTAAGGGCCTTACTTAGGGGCCCAAAACCTACAATCACACTGCTAGCCCCGGGATTCAAACCAGCAACCTTCTGATCACAAGTACAGCACGACTGGCCAGTGAGCCACACACCAGCCCCCAGCTAGCGGGTGTACAATATCAGGGGAGTAAAAGGCCAAGTTACAGAAGCGCTGTTTGCTCGTAGGGTGCTAGTAATAAGCATTTCATCGGTAAGTCTCTGTGGCGACTCTTTCATTATTATTCAATAACCTGCATACTATTGACATACTACATTCATTAAAATGGTACCTGTGGGGAAACCACGGTCTCACAGACCCACTGCCAAAATGTGGTGTCACATGCTGGGGGGGGGTGAGTCGAGATGCCGGTACACAGCCTCTGATTAAGGGTCAGAGGACCAGAGGCATCCCCAGCCTCGTCGGAGTGCCCGAGAGAGACCCGTCGCAATCTCCAATAACGCACCCCCCTCGTCTTCAAACCTGGACGGCTGCACTCTGCATGTGCTAATCATTAATATTACAAATCGCACAGAGGCACCTTAGGATCCTCGCTGAAGATCCGTCACACTATGAGCCCTCGTTTGGGCCAGACCTAGGTTCTGGCCTGAGGCAAAGTGCTGGGTGCATTGGAGGCGAGCCCTTCTGCACATTCATACTCCTGGCAGACCTGGCAACAAGTACTGGGGATGTGGTTACAGGCTTTAGTTCCTTATGCTGGATATTTGGTGAAAAAGGCAATAATGAAGCCAGCTGCGTGGTTTCGGGAACAAAAAGGATACGTACCTATAGCTATTCGCTCCATTAAATAAATCTCTGTTAGGTGTCAATAGACACGGCGTGGCCTTTGTGCGCTCAGCACGCCTGCCGCATTTATACAGACCGAAGCCCATGTTTACAGACCCTCTCAGAGGATTTGCTTTATTTCCTAGGTGCTTGTTTTCAGACATGTGTCTACAGGTCACGGCTCTCTGCATGTGTGTACTCAGCGCGGGTGCTGTGCCTGTGTGTGTGTGTGTGTGTGTACTCAGCGCGGGTGCTGTGCCTGTGTGTGTGTGTGTGTACTCAGCGCGGGTGCTGTGCCTGTGTGTCTGTGTGTGTGTGTACTCAGCGCGGGTGGTGTGCCTGTGTGTGTGTGTGTGTGTGGACATAGTTATATTACGTTGTGGGGACCCAATGTCCCCACAGCGTAATAGAAACCAGTTATTTTCTGCCTTGTGGGGACATTTTTGGTCCCCATAAGGATAAACTAAATTTTATAAAAATCTGCTTTTGCGATCTAAAAACTAAAAATGCCAAAAGTCTCATATTTTGTTTGATTACTTATGGTTAAGGTCTGGGCTGGATAGGGGTTAAGGGTGTCATAGTTGGGATCAGGGTTATGCCCATAGGAATGAATGGAGTGTCCCCATAAAGATCCTATACATCCTATGTGTGTGTGTGTGCAAGTGAGTACTCAGTGTGGGTGCTGTGTCTGTTTATGTGTGTGTGTGTGAACTCAACACGGGTGCTGGGCCTGTCTATGTGTGTGTGTGCGTGTGAGTACTCAATGCAGGTGCTGTGCCTCTCAATGTGTGTGTATGTACTCAGGGGGGCATGCATATGTGTGAGTGTGTCTCTCTGTGTGTTTGCTTATTTGTAAAGGTCAGCAGGAAGCTCCTAAGTTCTCACATCTATGGCTCTGTCTTCACAGAGGCTACTTCAATTTTTCTGGGGCCCCACTCAAAGAGCCACTTTGGGATCCCCCCAAATGTGTCATACACAAGACAAATATCTAGCAAGTAGAGTCAGAAGATTGTAGCTAGCCAGCTGCTTAATTGAAGCAGTGTGTTCTGCATCTTCTAAATATGGAAGGGATCTATTTGATATTTAGTGTAGTGACTGGGGGGCCAAACCTCAGGGGTCCCATGTGTGGTATGAGTGGCAGTCAGCACCATCTCTCTGTGCATGTATAAGCCTCTCGTCATTCTGGTACTGGGATCCATTTCAGTCTGGCCTGCACTTCACAGAACCAAAACCCGGAATCAAAGTCCCGCGATGTTGGCTGGTAGTCTTAGCTGGTAATCCTCGACGAATGCCTTTGTGTTAAAAGCCCTGATTACACAAGATCTGACCGACAATTATGTCCAATGTGAGCAGTAAATGAGCAGCTACAGGGAGAGGAAAAACAGAACTCCGATCTTATCCAACGCTCTATAGAAATCAAGCCCAGAATCGACACACTCAAAATGTCACGGAAAGGGGGAAATACTGATGTGTCTATAAGTGTGTCACTCCAGCATGCAGGATACTGGCCTGATGCAGTCAGCAGCACCTTGCAGATAAATCGAAGGCACCTGTCTGGATTATTTGCAATCTCCCAACCCCACACTTACTTGTTCGTCCACATCATGAAAAATCCAGTGATGGATATCCCTGGCATTTTCTTTTACACAAATCCTTTACTTAAACCATTAACTAACTCCTAATTCCTACACCATATGATGGTTATTTACAAGAAGAGCCGGAACAGTAACAAGCAGCCAGACGCGCCGTAGATAGCAGCCATAAACACAGATAGGAATGTCCAAGCTGCACTTTCCCAGCTGAGGCACCCAATGTTTATAACCAAACCAGATTCCCCATCCGGCGTCCCTAGTATAAATCACATCAGTGGTCACTGGGCCGATACGGAGAAAATGTGTCTGTAAATTGGATTTTTTTTTTCGTCGCACCTTGGCAGGGCAAAATGCAGGCAAGAAATCGGGCAAACTGGAAGCTTAAATAACTTGATGTTTTATCAAGTGTTACATCTGAAAATGTTAACATCAGCCTCAGCTTAACAGCCCCAGTTTTGATGGTCAGATTATTCACAGACAAGCAAAATTTTCACCTTTTTATATACTTATATACCAGGCTCGGCTCTGAACTGTAAACTGAAATAATAAAATGTCAAATCGTAGCACAGGAGCCCAATAAAGGGCAGTCGCGAAAGAGCAGAGACCCAAAATGACCTGTCTCAGTCTCTGCTGACAGGCAAAATAAACTTTGAAATGAACTTTAGAGGGCTGTGCTTCTGATGAATTAAAATAAATTGGAATTAAATCAAAGGGACTACGGGCAACAACGAACCACTAGGAACAAAATAGCTTGTGTGGCTAATTTCCCGGAGACTGGGCGGGGCGTCTGGAGTGTGGGGTGTACGGCTTTGTTCTGAGCAGCCTGCCCTGGTTTGAACATCACACGCAATGTGCAGATAAACGACATCAAAGGAAAACGAAGAGGCAGAAACCCCTGCCGGGATCCAGGCCTCCTTTGTGCCGGACCGAATTTGGTACAAAAACGAGCCAAAAACAGCGATTACACCTCCGTGCCCACAGACGCTGGGAGCATGGATGACCTACCATGGTCTCTGGGAAGCCACAAAGCCACAGCAGCAAGAAGAGCCATGTCTGCTTGTGTCTGACTGTGATAGCCATGCCCACTACGGCTCATGCCTGGCTGTGAAAACCACACCCACATCTGTGTGTGCCTGGCTGTCATGGCCACACTCAGTCCTGACCACACCCACACCGCTGGCCACATCTTGCTGTGATGGCCAAACCCACTCCTGCCCATGCCTGGCTATGATGTCCCTGCACACACTAGCCCACATCTGACTGTGGTCAGATGCTCACTCCATTCACACCACTCAGCTCCCTTCATGTGGGCTTCCGCGGGATTCTGCTCCCCCCCCCCCCAAAGAAAGGGCACGGCTCCTGTAGCAGATAAAATCCCAGCATGTATCATCCTGAGCTGCATGGGCGTGTCACTGATTTTTGCATGAACTGAGGAAAGAGATACTCTCAAAATACACCCCCCATCTCAAAACTATGCTCCATTACCTACGCACCCCCCCCCCCGAGAGGTCACTTGTCCGCAGCTGGAAGCCGTCATACTGCCACACGGCGGTAGAAATCAGAGCTGCTCCACAATGCCAGCTCAGCATGGCACTACATCAAACCACAAAGGCCACGCCGGATAATGGATTGGGAAAAACAGGCACAAGGAGACTCATTTCTATGATGAAGACTCGGCCCAGAGTGCCGTGAAATTATACAGATAAAAATAAAAAATGAGAATCACATGACAACCGCTTCTGCTTCTAAAGCTGAATTATGCTAAATTCAATTCAGTCTCATAGTCTTTCCCTCTGAGAAGAAACCGTCCCGTTAGATGGCGGACCTTGGGCTGCCCCGCGGTCTCGGCATGCGTCCACTTCTGCTTGACACTGGCAAAAAGAAAAGTCTGCTGTCACCAGTCATGCAGGCGTGCACTCATCCGTGGCTCTTAGTGAACAGACAACAAGGGGTGGCTTTGCGACTAGCCAGAAATGACAAGGTGTGTTGGGTGGGTAACTAGAGGAAGTTATGTTAGCATACTGCTGCTGGGGGGGTGTAACCTGTGTAGCGATCCTGCATTCTGAAATCAAAATGTGGGGAAATTACTATGCTGGGCCACTAGGGGGCAGAGTTGCAAAAAGGGGTTAGGATTTTATGATTGATCGCAACACCATGTGCATACAGATGCCATGGTTAATGAAATACAGCTGGTTCAGACTGGACTGATCACATCGCTAGAATTAAAAAGGCTGGGCCGCAAGGGGGGTACACAGTGTGATATATGTTATGGGTAGGATGCCGCGTGACCAGGTGTTTTCTGGATGAGTGGTTGAGTTTCCTACGGTTGCCACGACAACCAAAACACGGAGTATAATTATACTGAACAAGCGCTTGTGTTTGACACAGGGCTTTGGAAGGGAGGCATGGGTCCATTCATCCGGTTGCTGAGCTTGGAGCCGATCCCGGCAGCATGAGGCAGGGGGTGCCAGGGATGGGGGGGCGCTGTAACACACTTCTCACAATCAAACACTTCTCACAATCTTGAAAAAAATGGACACATCAGGGGTAAACATGTAAAAAAATCTCAGACAGGAGGGAAGGAGGGGCCTCGCACCCAGGTTACCGGGGGCGGGACAAAACTGTAGAACACTCCAATTGGTGCTCATTCCTGAGAATGGGCAGTGGGAGGAACCAATTGATACAGAAAATCCCGGCCCAATGACACTCCTTCTGGGGACACCCCCACTGCCTGAATCCATGTGACTTTCCCACTGTCATAAGTTCTTGGTTAATTACAAGGTTCCTCTTGCCATTTAATTTAGATAAATGGCACAACAAATGTTTTGTTTATACAGATTACGTATATCTGAGTCACATGACGCACTCTATGAACGTCACTGGCAATAAGGCCAAACTCTGGCGGGTGCTCCTAGGAGGGGATTGGGTCAGATTTCATTATCCTGCACCAGTGTGATCTGTCATTGTTAAATAAACCTCCCCGCTAACCTTGGCTCTTAGTGACACTTTTTGCATCTGAAGAGTGCCAGAGCTTATTTTTGTTGAGTATAATTTTCTTGCAAAACGATGGTGGCGCCTGATCCTTTAAATGCCACTGCCTGCATTTCTTCCACAGCTAAGTTGGTAAGCGTGACTAGGCGCAGACTTCGAGGCGGCAGCCCGGCGTATCCGGCTAGCCACAGAGATCCCGGGATTCCGTTCGGCATCTCTGTCGTCTGTGAGCACCAGCTCCTACCGGAATGGCGGCAGCACCGGTCATGCAGCAGACGCGGAAAGAAAACACCATCTGCTGCCACGGGGATCGACCCCGTCACTGTCACACAGGGTGCGATCCTTCTTAGAAACCAGCAGGGGGCACCGCCAGGTGAGCTGAGCTGCTTCCGGCGTTACTCGGAATGGCGGCTGAGTGTTTGGCCAGGGATTACCGGCAAGAACGAAAAACAAAGGGACTGAGGGACAAGCTGATGACTAATCAATGAGAGAAGGAGATGACATTTCTAACGAGGTGTAAACAGAGCCCTTAAAGCTGTTAAAGTCTCCTCAGCCATTCGTATGCGGCGTGGCTATCAGATGGGATTGCTGAACCACTGACATATGGAATAAGAGTCTCAGAACGGGATTAAATAAGGAACAAGAATAACCTACAAATCTGAACAGGGAATTATCTCAAAAATTAAAGGGTAGCACAATCGTTTGGGTACCTTAAAGCCAATTTGGCAGAGTAAATAAGGATTGGCAAGATCTTTCTGGGTAAGTGGAGGTGGCCTTCCTGACAGGCTTATGTCAGCTTCCAGGAACTACGTCTACACGAGGCCCTCTGAGGTCGAGACCGGCGAAGCTGTGGAAAGTATCTCTGTGTGCGGAGTCATTATGTAAAGCTCTATAATCCATGCTGCTGATGTCGCCTGTGAGATGCGTATTGTACTGTACATGGAATCCAAATATTGGATCAACCGCAGCAGTGCTGCTGTAAAAGCTCCCCGGGGCTAGGATGCCAGTGACTTCCTCCTACAGGGAGTGTCTATCCTGTCGATCAGTCAATGGGAACTTGGTTATCCTGTCACCCTGACGAGGTGTTATGGGCACGGGCAGGGTTCATTGTTTCTGAGGCCCTGATTAGCTACCTGATTAGCAGAGTCAGAAGATCATAACTAGTGGCGCTAAAGCCCACTGTACTGTAGCTCAGACTGTCACCAGCACGGGTGTCCAGGACCGGAGCACATCAAGGCTCTATTCTTGGTCCGTTACTATTTTTCAAGCAGAAATTTACAAGTCTACAGTCTCGCCAATGACCTTTATTTATCAAACACATTTAAAATGTCGTTAAATGTTATGTACCTGCCCACATACTTTTAACTTTTAACTTTTTTGTATTTTTCCTTTTCAAAACAATCACTTCTCAGCTACGTAAAACATTAACTCGTAATTATAAGACCTTTCCAAAAACAGAACAAAAATATGAAACAGCGACCATTTGAAGATTCTAACTGTAACACTTCGCAAATTACCAAATGGCGGCACTGGAGGCTGTCATCTCGTGGAAGGTATTAAGGCATTTCAGAGGTACTGAACACTGTCATCTTGTGGAAGGTGTTAAGGCATTTCAGAGGCACTGAACACTGTCATCTCGTGGAAGGTATTAAGGCATTTCAGAGGCACTGAACACTGTTATCTTGTGTAAGGTATTAAGGCATTTCAGAGGCACTGAACACTTGTCATCTTGTGGAAGTTATTAAGGCATTTCAGAGGCACTGAATGCTGTCATCTCATGGAAGGTATTAACGCATTTCAGAGGCACTGAACACTCATCTCGTTGAAGGTATTAAGGCATTTCAGTGTTAATACATACATTTCAGTTGTTTTAAGGTGGATACTTTGATCCTCAATGCTGGGAAATGCCTTTGCCGGTGAATGAGATAAAGACCAGCCTCCTGTAATTTAAATGAATACGGTTTTTGATACAGTCTGTATAGTAGCATGAAAAGATATGTGTAATGCACATAGGATGCCACTTTCACCCAGCTCTTCTGGCAACATTGTGGCTGAATATCATTCCGTAGGGCATTCATCTACTTTCTAACTATCACTGTCCAGGATAAATAGCAGTCCCTTCCTTTTGCTGTAACTGAGTGTAGCTCAAATCGGACGGCCTTCCTCCATTTGTCCAGCATCCGCCGTCTGTCTTATTTTACCTGACATTCCCATTTTTCCCAGTTTAATTTCCCTCTCGGATCCATTCAGAGTTCAAGCAGTCGCAGAGCTGGACGACACACACTCCCCACCCCCCACCGAATCCACTAACGCGACCCACCATCTGACGCAAGGGTCGGAAACTGCTGCTTTGCACGGTGGCTGGGCGGCCCGAGTTTGCTGTGATTACTGCCTGTAGACGAGAGGCTGACAGGAAGCGGCAAAGAGCGTCTGAGCTGCGTGACACATACGTGATACCCGCCTACACCACCACCGGCCCGCCCCCGACTAAACTAAATGCTCTATTTACAGCATTCCCCTCTAAAACATCCCAAACTTACAGCTCCGTATCCAGGAAGTGTGACGTCACAGTAAGGCAGCACGAAACACACAGCTAACTTCTGTATGACACACATGGTGTCAGCCAGCACTCAATGCCGGAGAAATTAGGACATTAGACTGTCTTTCATTATTATTCATTGTTTTTGTTCCCCTCCCTCCATTCAAGGAGGTGAGGTGGTTCACGAGCATAAAAGTGCTGCCACTGTTGTTTCTTATGAAGATCTCCTCGTTTCCCTGTCTCTCTCTCCTCTGTTTTCGTCGGCACCATGGAGATGATTGCGAATCAACAGTATTCTGATCCCCATCCCTGAAAACGCAATTCGCCAGCAATTTTACCTTCACCTTGATTTTAATAGGATGCAACTAGGCCAGGCTGACTGACATGCTCTCCAGCTGAAGAGGGAGACCTTGGGATAAATACTAATAGCACCTAAAATACCTCGGTTCAGATGGAGAATCGAGGGCAGAGGAAGATCAATTGATTTTGCAGGTGTGTCACAATGCGAGTTAATAACAGATTTTTAACAAGAAGACCTAAAATCCCTGCTCTTTTTTTGAGCTCAATAGGACTTTTCTAGTCTAGCCCAAGCTACATTTAGCGTAGTGGAGAGTTACCTCCAAGATTTCTGGGACTGTGAGCAAAAAATCATAATGAGGGTCTTTCGGGGACCCGCGGCCTTAGCTGATGGGCTTCATCGTGATGGAGGTGCAGGAGGAAAGTGCGAGATCCTTGGCGAATGACTGGCTGGCGTCCACCCCCCTCGAGTATCCAGATCGATAAACACTCCTTTATATAGGCAGCAAACGCGAAACAGAGCCTGAGTTTATCTCAGCCGGCTCTGGCAGCAGTAAATTGTTACTTCGGTAGGGGGTGTTTTCTTCTGAGGAAGCTGGAGTCGCTGGCAGGTGCTCCTTTGGGTGATTATTATATAGGGTTTACTGTCCGCGGCTCCGTTTCGAGAGTTCATGAGGACCCAAAAGACTGCAGCAAGCACTACCGTTGATTTAGTCTTTTTGTTTTTGCTTTTTCTGAGTCAGGACACTGCAACTGATCTAGCTCTTCATCTTACTGCTCGCTCTCTTCATACTAAAGTCCAGGAAGGTTCAGATGATTGACTTTGATGATGAGAATCCCCACCATCTGTCCAAGGCTGACATATAACTGACACAGTCACATGTCTTCTTTGTTTTGAACCAAATCACCGCTGTCAGTGTCAACATTTTCAGGAAATTGGAAAACCAAACCAAGGAGGGCAATTTGAGTTTACATGGAAAATTTAAGCCATGCATCACATACTCCTGAATTCACTCGCGAACCAGACAAAGGGCGCGTGGCAGGGAGGAAGCTATAGAGTAAAGCAGTTAGCGATTAGCGACTGCATGTGTCATTAAAAGGGAAAAAAATCTTTACAAATGTGGCATAGAGAGCATGTTGTGAGGGACTGCTGTTGTTTGTGTGGTATCAGAGTGATTTTGATCTGCAAATCCTGGCGTCTGTCATGCGGTTCCATGCGATTCTCTCGATTATCATGCTGTGGTGCTCACCTCCCATACCTTCTGCAAGCTTGTAGGTGTTTCCTCCGCAGCAATTCCATGCCGCTTACCTTCGGCGGGAAGGGGCGAGGGGCTGAGCGTGAGAGTGGGGCACGGTGACGCCATGCGAATAAATAAGTACATCCGTCAAAATTTGGGTGGCACACGCTGATTAGCGTGCCATGGCTAAATCAAGCTGAGAGTTAAGGATCGTTTGAGATGGTGATTTGTGCATATTATGGCTTTAATAATGTAAATACAATACATGATCTCCTTGAATTATTAAAGACAGTATCAGAGACTCGCAGTGCAAGTGAATATAAACAGAGAAAAGGCCACGGCAGGCAGGCACATGGAGGTGGAGCAGGAGGACCATGAACCGCGGCTGATTATTCGTTCACGCTCACTCTCGGCTAGGTCCACTTTCATGACAGTCAGATGAATATTTTATAAGTCTCAAGTTTTGCATCTGTACCCCTGCTGAAAAATCCTGCAGTTTAGATGTTTTTCTACACTAGAATCTGCATCCTTTGGATCGCCATTGTGCATTTTTCCGACGTCACTGTGCCCAAACGGCCTGAGGTTTTCTGGAACATTTGATGTGGGGAAAATTACCAAAAGAAAACGGACGAACGCTCTGAGGAAGAGTGAGCCAAACTGTTTGCTGTCAAATGCTTAAACAAGAGTGGAAAGTTTAATTAAGACTCTAGTGATAGGATGAGACACACAGATGGTTAAGTAAACAGCAATTTAAAAAGTTAAATGAAAAACGGAAAGAAACTGAAATAATAATGATTTTCAAGCACACTTAATTAACACTAAACAATCTAGTGCCCAGTCTGTGCAAATGAAATAATTTCATAGTTACAATAACATTCATTTTGAAATGTTCATTGGTTTCGTTTCGCTTGAATAAGGTATGGGGTTGCTGATTAGAACAGATTAGATGCCAGAACTACTCCTGACCAATAGGAGTAGCTCATATTGGCATTTAGCCAATAGAGAATAGAAATGCTGCCATGTCAGGAGCAAGACATCCACAGGAGATGGACCTGGAGCAAATTGTGGGGAACAGGAATGTAAGCTCATCCGTGACGGTCAATCGGTCTTCCTCATGTGCAGCCGTGACGAGTCAAAATTCCCTGTAGCTTTCATTTTAGCATCCATTATATCCCAGTCACTGGCTATAGACCCACTTCAGAAAAGTCACCCCAAGATTAAGCAACCCACAGATAAATTACAGTACAGCTTGCACTGGCTTCCAGGTGGACGCTACCAGACTGTATCGTAATGACTGGTTATCGGTCTCGTGCTTTATTGTCCAGCCGGATTTCTAAATGATGCCGACATTCATTTATCATATATATATATATATATATATAGGCTAGCTGCCACAGCTGAAGCGGCTGATGCATACAGAATTAAAAGCTTAATAATCGCACTTAATTTATTGTAAGAGTTGGAGTACACTCTGGTCGAAAGTGCTGTTTGCACTCCTGCCATGTTAGCATGAAGATTAACTGTACAATTATACTGAGCAAGGCGTACATTTTTAATTTGAAAAAAAAATAGCTGAATAACACAGCTGTTTATTATTCATTATAATTATGTAAGTAAATAGAAAAACTTTATGGACAGGCAGTTGGTTTGGGCACCCCGGGGGGCCTCATTGTCCAGCCAGGGTATAGACACTGCAGACGTTGTGTCCGGGAGTTCCATAGATACAGTCAGACTCTAAATGGAAACATCTGGGACGACACTGAGTGCCGTCGAGGGACTGTCACTCTCTGTCTCCCGCCAGCCTTGGAGGGGACATAAAGTCCGATGTTATTGCACTGCCAGGCACGAGGGACTCCCCCCAGAGCTGGGCACGGCGTGTATCTCTCCATCAGCTGCCTCCTCCTCCTCCTTCTGAGAGGACTCCAGGAACAGATTAAAATAGATGCCGGCTGCAGGAACAGCCCGTTCCCCGCACCCCGCTCCGGACCCTCCGCCTGGCTCTGCTCACCTCTTCGGAGCAGAAGCCTGCTCGAGTTTTTAATACTGGAGATCTGGGCTTTATTAGGAATTTGCAGCACGATCGTTCAATTAAAAAACACTGACTTTGCTGCCCGTTAAGCTTCCATCAGACACCATAGCCATTCTCTGTATATGCACTATACATTATACATGGACATATACGTAGTACCTCTCTAATGATGGCTAAAGAACCATTCCTTATTCATCGCCCCCCCTGGCCTTGGATCATTATTTAATCTCCCACTTCAGGAAATGCTGAAGCCCCAGGTGCCCAAACCTGCGAGGTTCTCCGTGAGGAGCCCTTCATGGCTGAGTGACCCTCTCATTACTGCTGGCCGGCCAGCACCCCCCCCACCCCACTTGCTGTGGTATCGGCTCTAAGCTGATATGCCTCCCCAGAATGCCGCACTGCACAGCCAGCAGGACCCCCGTGCGTCAGGATGACATCAATTACCTGTGCTCTGTGGACACCGGCGAGGCCTGAGGTCTGCTGGGTAAAGCGGAATCTGCTTTCACGGTCCGGCGTGTGTTAATAACCGGGGGGAGGGTGGAGGGTTGTAGGCTCTCGGCTGCCGTAATGAAGGCCCCCGTAGGTGTTTGAGTGTGCCGGGCGGCTCATGCCAGCGGATGGAGAGCCGCCAGTCACTGCCCGATTCCATTCCGCCTCCTAATTAAAAGTTGCACTCAGGAAGCCAGTAGAACGAGCAGGCAAAATTAATGCATTAGCTTAATGAGGAAATGACTCACGAGCTGGTGTGCCGGTGTGACTTTTTATCTTTTTACTTCTTCCCGAGGTGAATTACAATTAGGGGCGGGGCACCCCGACAGAATGTACAATTGAGACGGTGATACGGGCGCTGAGCAGACATGGCGGTAATCGGTGGTAATCGCCCAGGGAAGTTGGCCTTAATAACAGGTAAGAGAGTCAGGAAACATGGGACTACCCCCTGGCCCATTCACTTCCTGTGCATCAACCAATTGCAGGCACTGTGTGGGTCAGCAGGTCAGTAGATGATTCACTGATTAGCCCCTGAGCAAGGCCTATAACCCCCTATTGCTCCAGGGACTGGGTGACCCTGCCTTCCGATTGGGTGACTGGGTGACGCAGCATTGAATAAAGGCGTCTGTTCAATAAATGAAATGTTAATGTATCAGAAGCACGTTAGCTCTGACACCTAGATCCCTGACCTCTGACTGATAAAGCCTTTGCGTTTTTGGCCCCGTTACATTTCCCAGACACTTATCTGGCTAATTCGGCTAATTACCGTCAACAATAGATGCGATTTAACCACTCCTGCAGGCACTCGGTGCACACACATGGTGGATGGGTAAGTGATCAGCACCGTGGTGCGGGTCACAGAATTCCTGAGGGATGGCACATTTGCGTTTTGAGAATCTTGGTAGTCCTAAGCAAGTAGGAGAAAACCAGCAGCGACGTGAGTAACAGCTAGATGAAAGAGGCATTAAATATATGGTAGAGAAGGCAGAATTCTGGGCACTCAAAGTCAGAGGCAGCGCAAAATAACCTGAGTGAGCACCGGAAATGACACTGGCGATTAATGGCGGCCTTTCGGTTCTGGGGCAAAAGAGGACCGGTGTCAGGCGCTCCGAGCAGAATTGTAATAAAGCCAAGGCGTGCTGGGGACCAAACCGCAAAGTAAACGCTAAACAGAAAATCAAAGATAGCCAGCATCACCCACAAGACACGCTGCCCATAATGAT
Organism: Petrocephalus zakoni; assembly: GCA_026774425.1. Lineage (NCBI taxonomy): Eukaryota > Metazoa > Chordata > Actinopteri > Osteoglossiformes > Mormyridae > Petrocephalus > Petrocephalus zakoni. The sequence continues at coordinate 20,929,902 of JAODKN010000027.1, forward strand.
TCAGTGCCTTCCCCGGAAAAGCGATGGCGGCATCGGGCCACTGTGCTCCACTGGCTCCTGTTATTTGCAGCATCATGGGTAAATAAACATACTGCCCGTGGGGGAGGCCGTTACACAGCAGGTCGTCAGCCCGACAAATACCTCGTATGTCATTTATAATTAAAGAACACAGGGGGTCTTATTATACAGCGCTGGTAACTCATTGCTTCAGCCTATGCGAGGGAGGAGTGACCGGATCATTGATCTGCAATTATGATTTTGTAAGAAAAAAAATTAAATAATAATAAATAGGCAGGATGTGCTGCAGCGTGTTGACCGCTTGTTTATTTTGCAGGAAGTGGTGATTCGTGGGCAGAAAGCCCACTTTTCACGAGGCTGGCAGACTGCTAGAATGTTTTACAGGATCACGGAATGCACACGCAGACGGTGCGGAGCAAGCGTGCCACTCACACGGCAGGGCCCTCGCTAAGCCGGTGCATACGCTCGGCCATCTCCCGTTCGAGGCTCGGCCCTGATTCCATCATTCCAGTGTCACCTTTAAAAAATGCAAGCCATGTTCTGACTGGCACAGCTGAATATGCCTGAACCAAAATCATAGGACTAAAGGGCTTCGAAACACCAGGAGTGAGACTTCAGGATCCAATAGGAAACGTCTTGCAGGAGTGTACGGCAAAAGACGGATGGGGCGAAGAAGGGCCTACATTTGTCCGGTATAATCTTGCTTTGATATTTGATTTACTGGTGGATTAGGCCCCCTTACCCAAAAAAAATCTAGCTTGTTAAACAGGAGAGGGGAGTCTCATCCTAGGGGTTTTCCGGATTAGACTGACAACACAGCGGGAAAACGACACCTTGTGCAAACATTAAATCTGTCAACGAGAATCTTTAGAGCCAGGCCCTCGCATGAGAAGGTTCCCTTGTGGGCGTGGTTTTTTTTGGGGGGGGTTGGGTGTTCCCCCAGCTGAGGGGGGCGTAGCCTGTCAGATGGAGAACCAGAGCCTGTTACACGTGACTCCAGTGGAGGAAGAATAACGAGCCAACAAGATGGACGGTAAGGAACGCGGCTCAGTCACGCACTGCGTGGCGGTAAAGGCTGCTTGGTCGGTTGCCAGTAGCAACGGCGGCTGCGAGGTCACTGCTAATTATCTCTCAAGACGACAAGTCTGCAGCGGGCCCGCAGTAACGGGAGTCGCGGGAAGCCGCGTAGGACCGTACAGCAAGCCGTACGCAATGCCACAATCACAGAAGGAGGACCAAGTGGGATTTCGGATTGGTCCCGAGCACGAATATCAACTGATTGCGGACCCCGTTCATGAGGCAGTGCAGAGGTAATCGCAGGAGTACCTTGCAGTCCTTGGGAACATCAACAAGTCCACAGTGCAATAACAGGATTGTAACGTAATGAAAGGTAGGGATGTCAGGGATGGCAGGAATGCTGGGAGAGCAGTCTGCACATTCCGGCTCTTTTCCTGGAGGCTGAGAATTAGCCAATCCGATGCCTACGGTGGGACGGGGCCTGATGATTATGCCCCATGATGCTAAAACCACAGCTGCATCACAGGAGTGATACTCCACTGGAGTGATACTTCACAGGAGTGATACTATAAATGACAGGATTATTGACAAATCAATAAAAGAACATGATAAATGCTGGCCTAACCCCCCCGCCCCATTCTCCCAGCACATTGATTTCACTCGAGTTGGAGGGGTGGGATCATAACCCCTCCCCCCTGTTCATCACGTTATGTATCACATCATCGCTTGACAGTAATCAAACACAGGTCCAGAGCCTCGTTAAGGAGCGACAGAGGGGGCAGCGGTGGAAACCTGACCCGCTGATTCCCAGGCGAACCCCCACCTTCCCCTGGCACCTACTGACAACACACAGTGACATGGAGCGAGATGAATAACAACCTCCACCACCACCCCCCCACGAATTTAAGTGATAAAAGCTCTATTCTGCAGTTATTTGGAGAGGGATTCATATCCAGTCAAGTGGCCGGGGGGGAGCTTTACAGTAACAGCAGGTGCCCCCACCACACCAGATAGCCTAATCTCCAACAGCTGCTAATTTACATGAGACAATTTGATTGGTTTATCTGTCATGGTTTGTCTGCTACTGGCAGAATGGAACCTCGTGATCCTAAGGGGGCCGTGGCCAAGATGCCCTTGACAAAAAACTAGGGACAGAAACCTATAGAGATGCGGGAGTGACTGTGGTGGAAATCTGCAGTGAGGGGCACGATTGGTGCAGCTCCGTCGAGACGCTTGGTGCGAGCGATGCGATTGGGCACGCGTGCCGGCGCCCCGAGTGTGTACGTCTTCTGTGCACGTGCCCAGCTTACGGATTTGCTGCCAACAGATCTAAGGGGCAGCAAGCGGGGAGAGTCTCAGCGTGCACCCTAAGATTTGCCTAGCAGATCCAGTCGCATGGGCCTGCATCAGCTGCCGTGGGGCCGGGGGGACACATGCTAGGGGGCGCCGGGGGGGGCATGTGATGGCGGTCTGGCGTTAGCATCAGAGGTCTCAGAAAGAACTAGGAGATGAAGGAGGCTAAAGCGTAATGAGGCAAATCGGGAGACAGAGACAGGACACCTCGCCCCCCCCGCGCCTCACGCCTGCCCCCACCCATGCCGACAGATACTCGTTACCGCATCTAATAGCCTGTAACAGGCCTCCCTCTGTACGGGGCCCGGTGTTCCGAGATGGGGGGGCAGCGTGTGTGAGCGTCGGGGGGGGGTGCAGAGAGTCGCTGCCGGGAAGCAGATGAGACTATTGGTGCTAATGAGGCACAGAGGCCAGGAATTGTGGGGGGGGCGGTACCAGGTCCGGTGACGGGAAGTGCCAGGTGAGTGCAAATTGGTGATGATGGCCGACCTCGAAAAACATGGCTAATGAAAAAATCTAATCAGGACCAATGAGGGGGGACGCCAAGCCAGGTCGCACCACTCCCCGACTAACACGCGGACGGGAAGGAATGACCCAGCGCCACGCGTGGGCCCCCGTGAGCCGCCAGCCACCCAAAAACCAACCCCGATTACACATATCCCACTGTTAACGAGGCCCTCTAAAGAAAACTAGCCAAAAGGATTCTGATAAATACTATTTTTGAGGCTCTCCAGGCCTAAGGGAAAAAAAAACAAACTCTTTTGTCAAGCAGAACAGATAGCAGAACGTTGACATGGATGATAAATCTTTGGGTTCCATCTAACTATGAATCTGCTGATGCAGATAATGAATAAGATAATGAGGAATATCGCCTCTCGAAAGTGAACCCATCCCCTCTTTCAAAATAAAAGTCCACCCCAAATGTAAAACACATCACATCCGCACTGACGACTGATCCAGAATCAGTATTTACTTTCACTTGTTTAAATGTGCATATCCTTGCACCCCCATAAATTTTGTTGGTTTCCCTCGAGTGATGGTGTCTCGCCCCCGAGATCACCCCGGGGCCCCCCCCCCCCCCGCCCCCCCCGCGGCGGGTGCGGGGCGCGACGTGATAAGATAGTTGATTTGTATAAAGAGGAGTGTG